>LR544457.1:0-13615 GCA_900536305.3 Caenorhabditis sp. 40 LS-2015
GCAAAATTTCGAGGAAAACTCAAACTTTCAACTTTTTTCGGAAATTCGGAGTCGGCGACATTTGGTGACCGCTAGCGAATCGGAACAGTGTCAATGAGCATCCGCTGGACTATTTTCATGTAGTACGTGAGCCAACTGAATTTTACAAAGGCGTTGAACGCTACACAACCACTATGAACAGGTAAAATTTCGAGGAAAACTCAAACTTTCAACTTTTTTCGGAAATTCGGAGTCGGCGACATTTGGTGACCGCTAGCGAATCGGAACAGTGTCAATGAGCATCCGTTGGGCTATTTTTATGTAGTCCGTAAGCCAATTGAATTTTACAAAAGCGTTGAACGCTACACAACCACTATGAACAGGCAAAATTTCGAGGAAAACTCAAACTTTCAACTTTTTTCGGGAATTCGGAGTCGGCGACATTTGGTGACCGCTAGCGAATCGGAACAGTGTCAATGAGCATCCGTTGGGCTATTTTTATGTAGTCCGTAAGCCAATTGAATTTTACAAAAGCGTTGAACGCTACACAACCACTATGAACAGGCAAAATTTCGAGGAAAACTCAAACTTTCAACTTTTTTCGGAAATTCGTAGTCGGCGACATTTGGTGACCGCTAGCGATTCGGAACAGTGTCAATAAGCATCCGCCGGACTATTTTCATGTAGTCCGTAAGCCAATTGAATTTTACAAAAGCGTTGAACGCTACACAACCACTATGAACAGGCAAAATTTCGAGGAAAACTCAAACTTTCAACTTTTTTCGGAAATTCGGAGTCGGCGACTTTTGGTGACCGCTAGCGAATCGGAACAGTGACAATGAGCATCCGTTGGGCTATTTTCATGTAGTCCGTAAGCCAATTGAATTTTACAAAGGCGTTGAACGCTACACAACCACTATGAACAGGTAAAATTTCGAGGAAAACTCAAACTTTCAACTTTTTTCGGGAATTCGGAGTCGGCGACTTTTGGTGACCGCTAGCGAATCGGAACAGTGTCAATGAGCATCCGTTGGGCTATTTTTNGCTTCCTCTTAAGAAGTAGTCTCATGTTCACGGTTCAAACTACGGTTTTTTGTGCTCGAAAGTAAGTCGGGTCCAGTGGATTACCGTGAACACATGAGGACCGCTATCGAGAATTCTACTTCAAAAACAATTACAGACTATCATCTCACTCAAATGGACTAATTAGCAGCTGGTGAACACGATGGAATCAACAGAACCGATCGGCAACTACTCCTCCATCGTTTTTCGGTGATAGCTCTTTTCACTGAACAAGCTCTTTTTTCCCATGAAAATCGGCCGAAAATAAGAAATTCGTGAACTTTTCGAAGATTTGTCTTCACAATTTCCATAACAAGGGCATTTTGTTCCTCTTAAGAAGTAGTTTCACGTTCACGGTTCAAACTACGGCTTTTTGTGCTCGAAAGTAAGTCGGGTCCAGTGGATTACCGTGAACACATGAGGACCGCTATCGAGAATTCTACTTCGAAAACAATTACAGACTATCATCTCATTCAAATGGACTAATTAGCAGCTGGAGAACACGATGGAATTAACAGAACCGATCGGCAACTACTCCTTCACCGTTTTTCGGCGGATGTCGTTTTCACTGAACAAGCTATTTTTTCCCATGAAAATCGGCCGAAAATAAGAAATTTGTGAACTTTTCGAAGATTTGTCTTCACAATTTCCATAACAAGGGCATTTTGTTCCTCTTAAGAAGTAGTCTCACGTTCACGGTTCAAACTACGGTTTTTTGTGCTCGAAAGTAAGTCGGGTCCAGTGGATTACCGTGAACACATAAGGACCGCTATCGAGAATTCTACTTCGAAAACAATTACAGACTCTCATCTCACTCAGATAGACTAATTAGCAGCTGGTGAACACGTTGGAATCAACAGAACCGATCGGCAACTACTCCTTCATCGTTTTTCGGCGGATGTCGTTTTCACTGAACAAGCTCTTTTTTCCCATGAAAATCGGCCGAAAATAAGAAATTTATGAACTTTTCGAAGATTTGTCTTCACAATTTCCATAACAAGGGCATTTTGTTCCTCTTAAGAAGTAGTCTCACGTTCACGGTTCAAACTACGGTTTTTTGTGCTCGAAAGTAAGTCCGAAAACAGTTACAGACTCTCATCTCTTTCAAATAGACTAATTAGCAGCTAGAAAACACGTTGGAATCAACAAAACCGATCGGGGAATTTTTCTTCAACGTTTTTTGAAATTGGTTGTTTTACGGAAAGACATCACTTTTTCACATGAAAATGGATCAAAAACAAAAATTCTCCAATTTTTTGAGAGTTTAATGTCATTTTTACCATAATCGGGACGTTCTCTTACTCTAGAAATGTAGTCTCATGTTCACGGTTCAAAGTTCGATTCTATGTGATCGAAAGTATATGTGTACCAGTGCTAATCGAACTGGCCGGAAAGCTCCCACCAAGAGTTTTGACTCCGAAAACAGTTACAGACTCTCATCTCTTTCAATTAGACTAATTAGCAGCTGGAAAACACGTTGGAATGGACAAAACCGATCGGCGAAGAATTTTTCTCCGATTTCTGGTGATAGCCCTTCGGGTACGACATCACTTTTTCACATGAAAATGGATCAAAAACAAAAATTCTCCAATTTTTTGAGGGTTTAATGTCATTTTTACCATAATCGGGACGTTCTCTTACTCTAGAAATGTACAGGGTGGCTTTTAATTAATGCAACGGATTCAAAGTGCTGTAATTTCTCCGAAAATACTCCAATCAACTTGAAATTTCGTTTACAGTATATTGAAACAACCATAATTGAGATGATATAAAATTTTTTTCATTGTGACTTTGTTGTCTCTTACAAAATCCATGAGTTTGTTTGAAAGCGCACCCACTACGGCACGGTGGTACTTTTGAGATATCCAGGTCCATCCCGACTCGAAACTTCTATTCAATGACTTCAAATTGGGATTTGGATGTGCCCGAACTGTCGACGAAGCAATTCTTATGCAGAAAAACCGGGTGGATTTGAGTCTGGGGACAAGACTAGTCATTCAAAATTGCTCCCGAAACGAGTAATATAATCTGAGGAACCGATAAAAACAGTTTTTGACATGCAAATGAGAGCGGAATCCCGTTGGTATTGACTTCCGATAACGTAAGTAAAAATCGTCGTAGGTAAAAACAACACAACGTGTACTTTACAATGTGGGAGGTATTGAGAAAATCCTGATACTCGGATCCTACACATAAGAGAGTTACTGGGTGGTCCATAATTACCCGGACAATGTATCATGGCGGTACTCAAAAACCAGTCGGCCGAAACGCATGAAACTTGCCAATATTATTTATGGGTTGCTAACAAAAAGTGTTGGGTATTTGTGAACTATACGAAATCCCCTTACTTCGGCGACAGCTCGGAAAAGCCGCAGTGTTGCGGTCAGTGTTGGCACGCGGGTATTGGCAGACAAACTGTGCCATTTTGGGACAAAGATCTGGCGCATGGATTCAACATTTTGGTGACACATAGCAGAGACATCTTTCTGATCCTCCGAGTGCCAGTTGGCCGACAATGGTGGTCGATGCTCTTATGGATAACTGCTGCCAAATTTTCTGTAGATCCCCTTAATGTAGAATGTTGGAGCACGGCCCAGCAGATGCCTCAACCGACTCTGATTGTGGCCGCCTAGAAATTTGAATAATTTAGAGTGAAACATTTTTGAGGTGTTTTTACTTTACCTGCGTTGCCAGATATGGAAGCACAAAATGTTGTTAAAGAGCTTCTCATTCACCAAAACAGAACAGAAAAGATGGTCAGTACTTGTAATGAACTAGCGAACATCTTAACCACACGCTCTGGTGAATTTCAAGCTGCGACAATGAATTCGTTGGCTTGTCGTAGGACAGAACCAGCTCACTTCAGAATTGTTTGTGAAAAGCAGCAGCAATGGCTGTCGGTCGCTCATGGTCGCATTGAGATTTCCCTGTTGGACCGGCTCGTTCTGAAAAAAATCCAGAAAATATCAAAGAAACGGCATCCCGTCTCAATTGGACGATGACGCCATCGCAACGCTCTTGAGTGAGAGGACGGTTCGTTTTTAGTGTGAAAGTAAAATTTAGCATCGGCAGCGTATAGCGTTGGAACCAGGAAAACTCACTGCTCAGGTGTCGCGCTGCAACTTTCGACCGGAATTTGAGGGGGGGTTGTAGCAGATGCATCAGTGAATTGAGAAATTCGACATCAATATGGTTGAAGATCATCTCGATGGAGAATGTTGGAGCACGGTCCAGCAATCGCCTCAATATTCAGTTCCGTCTCTGATGTTGCGACTCCGCGGCAGCCTAGAAATTTAAACAATTGGGGTGTTTTTACTCTACCTGCGATGCTTAAAAAGTGCTTTCCATTCACCAACAGAGTGACCTGTTTTTTTTCGAAAATGAGACAAATCGATTTTCCTCTGCTAGTTACAAATACAATTTCGATTTGCGTAGATGGAAGTTTAAATTTTCCGTCACTACTGTTCTCAACGAATCTTCGATAACGTGAATAATAGTCGTCGTAGATAACCGCAGCAAAACGTGTATTTTACAACGCGGGAGGTCCTGAGAAAACCCTGACAGTCGGATCCTACACATAAGAGAGAGTATTATGCCTTCTGAGGGAGAGTCACCTCTGGCCCAGGCGCGCCGACGTTCCCACTTGGAAAGTCTTGAAGTGGACAGAATCATATCTGGCCGAACACGATTGTGGAGCATGCGCCTCTTTTTTCACGGCCGTCGGTCATTCTCCTGTGGATCTGGAGCCTGCGGATCATCTCTCGGGGCGTTTGGCAGATCTTCCGGAGCCTCGGGGACTTCGGACCGTCAGCCGGAGTTTCAGAGCCTGCGTCTCTTCATTCAGGGCCTCCGGTCCTTCAAAAAGAGCTACGGAGCCTGCAACTTCACTTGCATTGTCAGAAATGGCAACACAAAACTTTTTGAAAACAGCATATCTGTCACCAAAACAGAGCAGGAAAGGTGAACGGTACTTGTGATGAACTAGCGAACATCTTAACCACACATTCAGGTGAACTTCGAGCTGCGACAATGAATCCGTCGGCTTGTCGTCAGACGGAACCAGCTCACTTAAAAATTGTTTGTGGAAAGCAGCAGCAATGGTTGTCGGTTGTTCATGGTCACAGTGAAATTTCCCTGCTAGTCCGACGTGTTCTGAAAAAATTCACATCGATTGTAAGTTTTGAAAAATATCAAAGAAACAATTTTCCGTCTCAATAGGGCCGCATCGCTGTTCACTGTGAGGACGGCTCTTCGACTTCAGGTCGGAAGTTGCAACTTCCGATCTAGTGGAGGTCAGAAGTTGTTCGAACTTTGGCCGGCAAACGAATTCATATAAATTTTCAATGACTTCTTTCTTTTTCGTACCTGCTAATGTTAATGATTGATTCGTCGGTAGAACAATTTCCAGGGGTGGGGCACGATGTTTTCTGAGCTTCCTATTTGATATCTTCGATTCATCCGACCATAGTGACTGGCTGCTGGACATTTTCCTTGAAAATTGAATTTTGCGGGATACTTTACACCAGTTTTCTGAGGTTTAGCAAACCTTTACGTTTTCAATTCCCATGCTCGACATTTGCCTTTACACCAGTTTTCTTCAACAACTCATTCATCGTTTTTCGGCGGATGTCGTTTTCACTGAACAAGCTATTTTTTTCAATGAAAATCGGCCGAAAATAAGAAATTCGTGAACTTTTCGAAGATTTGTCTTCACAATTTCCATAACAAGGGCATTTTGTTCCTCTTAAGAAGTAGTCTCACGTTCACAGTTCAAACTACGGTTTTTTTGTGCTCGAAAGTAAGTCGGGTCCAGTGGATTACCGTGAACACCTGAGGACCGCTATCGAGAATTCTACTTTAAAAACAATTACAGACTATCATTTCACTCAAATGGACTAATTAGCAGCTGCTGAACACGATGGAATTAACAGAACCGATCGGTAACTACTCCTCCATCGTTTTTCGGTGATAGCCCTTTTCACTGAACAAGCTCTTTTTTCCCATGAAAACATCTTTAATGCTTCAAACTGAATCTCACTGTTGTGTGGGTGTCCATCGGTACCGATATCCTGTTGGAATTCCTTCCGTCTACTTTTCACCAGCAGCCTCTTTGAAGTCACAGTCCACAAGCAGAACCATTCGGATTTCCTCACTTCGATAATCCATATAGGCCACAAATGAATCGCGAACCATAAGTCATCTGAAAGTTTGCATTTTATTGGATTGGAAACTATAAAAATATCTCTTGCTCCTCGGAAGGAAGTAACGAACACATCACTGTTCACATCCAAAGAAAACTAGGGAACCTCCATGTCACAACCCTTGGTGTGTTTTCCTTCAACTTCATTCGCAAAAGAGAATCGGGAAACTTCTAGAATGTCGGCAGTCTCGTGGTGATTTCGGTTGATTGGAATGGGAAGATCCAGTTGGAGGTGATTCCTGTTTATGCTTCATTTCCTAACCATCTCGTCGGGCACCATTGGAAATGTGTGCATATCCGTCATTCGTTGCTGACGTCGTTGTCGCTTCGGACTGCCTTCTGATTTCGAAGAAGCATCTGCATCTTTTTCAAGTAAACCGATTGAACAGCTTTCTGGGCTTCTTTGGCATCACTGGGGGACTCGTAGAATTGGGAAGAAGTGTTTTTGGATTCTTCGATTTCATCGGATTCGCGTCTAAGCACTTAACTCTGGAAAAAAATCTTTAATAAAGATTCGTACTAACTTAGTTGCTTACTTAGTCCTTTGCTCATGAGCTGTGGGCTCGGATCACAGCACACCAGTCCTTCCGATCTGTGACAATGCTGGTCCATGAGGTGGACAGTGTTCTTCCGTGTCTTCTGGATCCTTCTTTACTCAGCGAGACGTTCCAGCTCATGCTGCGATTTCCTTCGGCAGGTCTCCTGTCTCCTGAAATCCATCTTATAGAAGCGTGGTCCATCGGTCATAAATTCTTTTCATAATGTGGGCAGCCCATCCCACATTTCTCTTTCTTTACGTACAGCAAGGGATCGCGTGCATTGGAGAGTCGGCGATTTTTTTTTCAGTAAAGATTCCCTCTCTCTGTTGAGAGAGAGTTATGCTCACAAGTCTTCTTTCCAGAGAGGCATGAGTTACTTGGACTCGTTTCGCCAGAGCTTTTGTGAATGTCCAAGTTCCGTACAAAGCCTTTGTGAATGTCCAATTCGTTACCATCGAGTCTGGCATCTTTGGGAAGCGTGGACGTGCGTGCCTATCCTTCTTTCGTGGCTGACGTCGTTGCCGCTTCGGACTACCATCAGAATTCGAAGAAGCATCTACATATTCTTTAAGTAAAGCGGACTGAACAGTTTGGTGCATGCGAACTTCTTTTTTTTCCGGCCTCTTCGGCATCACCGGGAGACTCTTGGATTCCAATGGGGCAGAAGCGTCTCCGTATTCATCAATTCCATCGAATTCGCCTCTAAGCACTTCAAGCTGAAAAAAATCACTGATAAAAATTGTTACTAACTCAGTTACTTACTTAGTCGATTTGTTCTTCGCTCACGAGGTGTGGCGCGGATCACAGGACACCAGTCCTTCCGATCTTTGGATGCGTGTCCAGGAGGTGGACAGTGTTCTTCCGTGTCTTCTGGATATTTCTTTACTCGGGGAGTCGTTCCAGCTCATGTGGCGACTTCCTTCGTCCCGTCTCCTGCTTCTTGGAATCCACCTTGTAGAAGAGTGGACCATCGATCATTCATTCTCCTTCTAATGTGCGCAGCCCATCTCACTTTTCTTCTTTTTAGATAGAGCAAGGGATTGCATAAATTGGAGAGTCGGCGAATTTATTTTCTGTGGAGATTCTAGAGATGCATGAGTCACTCTGACTCGTTTCGCCAGAGCTTTTGTGATTGTCCAATTCGGTACCATCGAGTCAGGCATCATTGGAACACGTTGAAGTATGTGCTCATCCTTCTTTCGTGGCTTTCTTCGTTGCCGCTACGGACTTTCTTCAGAATTTGAACACGCATCTGCATTTTCTTCAAGTAAACCAGATTGAACAGCTTGGTGCATGCGAACTTCTTCTTCTGGGCTTCTTCGGCATTACCGGGAAACTCCTGGAAACTCTAGGAGCGTTTCTGTGTTCTTCAATTCCATTAGATTCGCGTTCAAGCTGTAATGAAAAACACTGAGAAAGATTATGTTGGCCAAACATACGTTTGGATGTCTCTCCCGATTTGAGTTTTGAAATTGAGTAGGAACAGTAGAGCTTGTGATCCGGAATGACATCGACTTCCATGTGCTCCAAGTATTTATCGAATTTTTTTTGCGTTCTGAAACACTAACGATCTTTTTTTTGATACAAAGTTTTCAGTTTGTAAATAGTCATAATTTTTAACTTAAATAATGCAAAAAAATCTGCAAGAATCGGCGGAAAAACAGTTTAAAAACAACAAAAACGCCCCTCGAAAAAAATAAATCTTGACTTGTCCACGAGTAGTCCAAGGAAAGAGCGCGTTTGCATTCTCTGCGTCTCCCTTTCCCCCTCTCTCTTTCTTCGTCTCTCATGTCATGTGACACACACGCAACGCGACCGCTACGCGTGCAAAGCGAAAACGTCGTTTCTCCATTCTTCCGTTTCCCCCTCTACACCTTTTTCAAGCCATTTTCAGCGCGATTTCAAATCATTTGTTGTGAAAAAAATCTTTGGAAAATTTTAAATTCATCAATGTTCCACTTATCAATTGAAGGTTTTCACAAATTTCCTCCCACAACTCACTGTTAATCATGAAATCTATTGATTCTTCTCATTTTTCTGCTCTCAAATTTTGCGCGGTCAATTGAGAACAATTAATAAAACATCAAACTGGTTTTATATGTTTATGAATCTCTGTCACACTTCCAAATATCCCGATTTTGTTTATTTTCAGGCATCGACGTCTCAAGCTTGCTATTCGAAGAGAACACCACCAAGAACTTCAGGAGTCAGAAGACCAAGCATGCGGAGACACTGCCGTCTACAGAGTTATCAATCTCGATGGATGTCGCCTCTTGCCGAGGCACCGCGATTTTCCCGCAGAGGCGTCTCGGCACGAAAACGCTAACGTACTTTGAAGGAGCATGCTGTTGGGTATGAACGTGATCATGAGTGAACTGTCTCTGACGTCTACCCAAGTATGCGCATAGTAAAAGTGAGTCTGATTCCTTCAAGAAATAGATCGCTCTTACGGTCTCGTGTTTTCAGAAGACGGATCGCAGCTCATTGAGAGCGAAAGAACGCGACTCCTGATTAGTTGTCTTGAAGAGTCAACTTTTCAGAGATGTGTCGATTCGCAGCGTGATATCCCAGATTCTGTCCCATATCCATGATCAATGGATTGCGTTCATGCAGACGAAGCAGCAGTTGGAGACTGTCAACACCTCGCAAGAAAATCCTGACTAATGCTAAGTGTGCGCCGTTTCTCAGGATGCTCCAGAAGACAGTCCGAGTATTGTAGAAGAAGACACGAGCCAGAAGAGAAGAAGTGGGAGCCGAAGACGGAATCTTCGTTCTGCAGATTTTGCAAACGGCGGAAGACTCATCTACAAACTGCAAGAGCAAAAGGTTTTAGGGAAGTCAAAAATGAACTCAACGTCTCTATGTCGGCGGTATTCTGGAGCTTCTGGGATGGGGAAAACTAATCTCTCATTCCAATTTCCAGACTCTTCTTTTTCGTACTCCACTCCAGATCATCTCGTCCTGGGTACACAAGCTACAACATGCCGTTCGTCTCCCGATTCTTGTCGCCGTATTGTGGATTCGCGCTTCACCTAAGGATCGATAAATCATCATAATCATTCGAACCGCATCAGATTTGGACCATCACCACCACCATCGTCATCTATGAATGGAACGTTGTCGTCAATTGTGAAAGGGACCGGAGAGAAGATTTCGACAAAAGAAAACCGAGCCGGCCACCGGATCTGCCGAACCACAACTCAACGCCCTACTCAAGTCATTCTCAAAGAAGAACCAAACCAATCCGACGTACTCCGAACCGTATCGATCCAGGCAAGGAGAGCCAGTCAAACTCCGAGGATTCACCTCTCATACGGATCATTCCGCTACTGGTCACCGAGCGGCAATCATGAGGGACTCTTCATTTGAATTCTTCACAGAAAACGAGCAAAGCAAGTGAGCCGGACTCAGGGATCTTCTGTGAGAGGGGAATTTGTTGGGCATGGACGTGACCATCCACGTGTTGCAGGAACAAGGAGCACAAAGCGCACTGATCGAGAAGAATATGCAGCTTAGGGAAGCTATAGCAACCGGAGAACCACGCATGAGCGCCGGCGGCTCCATCATCACTTGAACCGGATCAGATCTGAACCACCATCACCATCGTCACCCGTGAATGAAACGTTGTCGTCAACTGTGATAGGGACAGAAGAAGAAATGTCGACAGATGGAAACCGAGCCGATGGATTACTGGATCTGCCGCATCACAACCCTACTCCAGGCATTCTCAAAGAAGAATTCTACCAATCCGACGTGCACCAAACCGTTTCGATCCAATCAAGGAGGGCCAGTCAAACTCTAAGGATTCACCTCTAGTACGGATCATTCCGCCACTGGTCACAGAGCGGCAATCATGAGGGACTCTTCATTTGAATTCTTCACAGAAAACGAGCAAAGCAAGTGTCGACTGTGGTGTCAGGATTGGATTTTCAAGCAACAGAATGTGTGGATGAGTTGTTTGGATCATACAAATTTTGAGAGAGAAAAAATTTGCGAAAAATTCTCTCCAATGACACACTTTTAATTTCGATTTTTCAGGCCATGCGTTGACATCAACTACAAGCAGTCTTGGCCACCATCAACATACTCTAGTCTCTCCAAGAATCACGACGTTCTTCGTTGGAATCCTCTTGTCTCCGTGGACATCGACTTTCTTCTCACAGATCAGTTGTGATAAAGTTGAATTAATCCAGTGAATACTTCAGAATCTCCCGTCTGTGGTGATTCTGACAGAAGCCTTTGTCATCCAGCGAGAGGTGATGAAGTTTCTCCGGTGACGTTTCTCTATTTTGAACGGAACAATAAAACGTCTGAAAATCACAGTTGTGGCTTTCAGATTGCAGAATTCGCATTGGAACTCCGCCATTGACCAAGCCACTTCATTTCGGACACTACGAACCTCCTCTTCTGATTTCGGAATGTTCTGAATGACTCCTGATGCAAATGTGCTTAATGAAGAGTCATGACTCTCAATGTTGACCGAAACCAAGTTATGACTGCTTTCGAGAATCAAGATTCCGGTTCAACTACCAAAATAAAATGAACATGACTTTCTTTTCTTGCATTTGAGGCCCAGTATTCCGATTGTGGAAGTGATTTTTTCGGGTTTTCTTTTTCTGTTGAAAAATCGAATTCACAATTGATTTTCTTAAAGGAGAAATCCGGNTTTTTCGGGTTTTCTTTTTCTGTTGAAAAATCGAATTCACAATTGATTTTCTTAAAGGAGAAATCCGGTCATATTTCAAAAGGAAAGTATCTTTGTTGTTGTTGTCACAGTTGAGTTCTCGCGGTTTTGAAAAATTGGTTCCAGTAGTTGTCTGGGTTTGCAGTAATTTCCTTTTAGCTCATTAAAGAACGTCACCCTCCTTTCAACGAAGTGCCTTTCCCGGTTTCCCGAACACGTCCGAAAAGCCAGAACACGGTGAGTTTTTTCCGACGTGTTTCAAATTCCCGCGTTTTTGAAGCTCCAAATAGTTAGACACGCAAACTCGCTGCAAAGTCGTGTGGCGTCGTGTGGCATCGCAAGAAAGAATACGCAAACACGTGGCGGCAGATTGCCGACAAGGCGCTATATGTGACGACAATCGGAATTTCTGTGAGACTTTTTTCAGGTTCCAACTGGTTTTTTGTGATGTTCTCATGGAATTTCGAAGTGCTTTCAGTTTCCGAACTTCGATAAACTGAAACTTCGATAAAACGCTAGACAAAATGCGAAAAATAAGAAATTAATATTCGAATTCCCGCACTTTTTCATTTTCGGCACGGTGCTCAGAGGAGCGCGTTTCCAACTTCCGTCGCAAAGAATTCATCGTGCAGGAAGAAAAGCGATGACGTCATCGTCTTCTGGAGTAGATTCTTTGGTCAAACGTTCATGTTCCTGATGTTGGTGCCATTGGATGATCTGAAAATTGAGATTACTTGAAATTTAAGCCAATATTCATAAGGTTTGCTATACAAAATTGACTCTAGGTTTTCTGGAATCTTCCCCCTCATTATTTCTAGATTCAGAGTCCCCTCCTGATGTCTACATACCTGCTCCTCGGTGAGTCCAGCAGTGGCTTCCAACTTCTTCAAATCTTCTGGATCCATGAACGGTATTATGGAGTAATACTTTTTCACAATCTTTGTATACCTGACGTCGTTGCCTTCTGAAGGAGATTCTTTGGATGATCTGAAAAATGACGAAATTCAAAAATGGAACATTTTGAAGATTTTGAGAGTTCCAGGCAAGTGCGCTTGGTCGAATTATCAACTCAAAAATGACCGAATTCCCTCACAAAGTTCTCAAGTTTACAGGTTCAGAATCCTGATATACCTGTTCCGAAGTTATTCCAACAATAGATTCAAATTTTTCCAAATCTTCTGGATCCATCGACATTGTCTTCTGGAGTTGATTCTTTGGCGAGACGTTTTTGCTCCTGATGTTGGTGCCATTGGATGATCTGAACAATGACGAAATTCAAATCGAGAGTGGCCGAAATTTCGCAGGGTTTGAATCCCGGCAAGTGCGCTCTGTTGAAAATTGCGACTAGATTGATTTCATTTCCCTTTTGTGATTTGTCAAAATGAGATTGCTCATCACAAATCCCTTTCTCCTAATTTCGTCCTGGTAAAATTACCAACTCAAAGTGGACCAAATTTACTCGAAAGTCTGCCGAAATTTCCCACAAGTTGTCAGTTCTCAGACTCAGAATTCTAACATACCTGCTCAAAGGTGAGTCCAACACTGGATTCCAACTTCTCCAAATCTTATGAATCCATGAACGGTATCATCGAGTAATACTTTCTCAGTTCACACGCTTGAACCTTCGGATCAGCATCGTCTAGCAGTGAAAATTCAGATCCCTGCGCTTTCAAGAACTCTCTTCCGATCGTGATGCCATTTGATGATCTGCAAAAGAGAAGAAATTTCAAATAAGGACTCGTAAGAAAATGTAGAATATCAAAACTTTCTTTTTTTTTCTTCAATTTTCAAGATTCAGAATCTTCTTCTAACGTGTTCATACCTGTTCCGAAGTGAGTCCAACAGAGAATTCCAACTTTTTCAAACCTTCATCGTCCATGTACACTATCATCGAGTAGTGCTGTCTGAGTAGACGCACTTGATCGTCGTTCAGAATCTCTGAAGACCTGACGTCATCGCATTCTGAAGAAGATTCTTTAGTGAGTCGTTCGTGCTCCTGATGTTGGTGCCATTGGATGATCTGAAAAATGACGAAATTCAAAAATGGAACATTTTGAAGATTTTGAGAGTTCCAGGCTGTAGACGGCTGATTCAGAAGTCACGTCTTCAGAAGGTGGTTCGTCGAAAGATTTCATACACGTGGCTTGTTAG
>LR544459.1:0-11500 GCA_900536305.3 Caenorhabditis sp. 40 LS-2015
AGGGGCCCCGTCGGATCCCCCGCTTATCGGCGCAGTGTAATGTGGGAAGCGTTGACTCCCTCGCCTCTTCGAGGCGTGTCGGAGTTGGCGCTTACCATTCTACTTTAGTTTTCTGAGTTTGTTTTCTTATGTGCTTTCGAATGAGTATAAACACGCCCATGTTAGGATGAATGTGATTTTCGGTCCGTCGGGGTCCCTTTTTTGTACCTTTCTTCGAAAGTTTTCAAATAAGTTCATGATTATACTCATTCAAAAGCTCTCAACAAGTCCAGTTCAAATCAATTCAAATTTTTGATTTCGCATCAAAACTGAATTAGATATGGTCATTTTCGTGGTGGGACTTAAAAATTTTTCGAAACTCGAAATTTCCACAATTTTCTAAACCTAGTCGTGTTTATACTCATTCGAGAGCCCATAACAAGTCAAACTCAGCAAATTCAAAATTTCTGAGTTTGCATGAAAATTGACCGAGTTATGGTCATTTTCGTGGTTGACCCCATTGCTGAAATTTTCAAAATTTTCAAACGTTCCAAATCTAGTTGTGTTTATACTCATTCTAAAGCTTATAACATGCTGAATTCGGGACATCTCAAATTTTTCCGGTAACTTTTTCAGACACTCGAGGCTCCTCATGGATTGTACGACTGCAATCATCTGAATGGTGGGCAACCGGCGTGTTGATATCGGATCGATTCTTGTTGACCACAAGTTATCCGTTCGTAACAGTCGATAAATACACAAAAAATACATGGGACATTCAAGTCAAACGAATGGATATCGAATCGGATTGTGACGGATCGTGAGTCTGGAGACTTTCCTATGGAAGCCTGATACTATATCTTTCAGCCACAGCAATATTCCAAATTTCGTTACTGAGGTGATGGCCATCACCCCTTTTGTCTGTTACCGTGCGGTAAACTGTGCATTCAACCGGTTTGAGTTAAGTAGTTTCACAATTCGAGTGAAATCCGGGAGAGTTTTCAACTCCTGCTGGATGGACGGTTACTCGGATGGAGTGCACCACGTGACTATTCTGGAGTTGGAGGAACCAGTGGAAAACCTGCCCAGTTTTCCTTGCCTGCCGGCCGATGAGACGAGCTACCGATGGGGACCCCCACATCGTCATTTCGAGGTTGAAAAGAATATGACTATATCGGATACAATTATAAATGTGAGTGTCTGGGTTCTCGTAACACACGGGGTTGCAAAAGGGTACATGCGTTTGAGTTTTTTCGAGTTCTCTCCGGGGCGTTGCGGCTGTGAACGCGGTCGCTGCGTAGCGCCCCTGTGCAAATTAACATTGAAAAATTCATTAGCACAGTGCCAATTGCTTATCTTGGCACTTTGCCAGGAAAGTTAGCGACAAAGCGCGCTTGCTTCGAGTACCCGTTTGCAACACCGTGGTAACAAAATGTGATGAGACAGCATTTTGATATCCGACTTTCAGGAGACCGTCTACTTCTCTGCCACCGGCTACGAGGCGCGAACACTGGGAATGATGTGGCCGAATTTTGATGGTGCTGCGTTACTTGACGCCTCCACACTCGTCGCCATTGGAATAGATGGTAAGAGTTTCCTTTGAACACGGTTTTGGACTTTCAGAAATTGCGAATCAGCAAAACACTACTTATTTTTTCTTACAGGGGGTTCCTTCCTTTACAAGACTGTCCACCCACTGATATCGGACATCTGCGAGTTCTCGGGAATCTGTCCCCCACCACCCCCGGTTACCAAGGCTCCTCCGCCCCCTCTGGTTTTTCCAAAATGGGTTACAGTGGACCCGTGTCTCGAGGAGTGTCAATCAACCTGTCCAGCTGGGCAATATCGCCCCACCCTTCCTCCGCCACCAGCTCCACCTTCTCCGGACCATCAGCCACCACCAAAGAATGGAGGGAAATTGAACTTCTCGTTTTTCTTGATTCTCATTGTTTGCTCCAAAGTCTTGAAATGAAGACTCAGTTTTTGTTCACAGTAACCTGTACTATGACAACTCTCCAGCGTGTTTAGACCGATGGGTTCCTTCACGACAGACATCACATTCAGAATCTCAGATTGAATCTCCGAATTTTCAGATTTCAGCGTTGAGTACCAGTTGATGAATGACTCGATTTCCATCAATTTTTTCTTCCAACATCTTGTTCAGAATTTCATTTTTTATGGTCAGCGCCTTTTGCGTTATTCTGTCTCTAAGTTAGCAGTCTAGGATGCCGTGCAGGATTGAAATACGTGAGAGAACGTGCTAATAAACGGAACCAACTTTTCAAAGGTTGTCTCATTTCGATGGTCAAAGTATGAACCTTGTGATTTGCTTTTTACTCTCTGCAACAGTAATCGGTAAAACTTTATTCGTCAAACCTTGCGAAAAGGTTTTCAAGTTTCAGCCGCCAATAAATATGCGGAGTTCCGTCTGGAAGTGAAACAGGAGGAGATTTCAAAATTCCCCGCTTTAACTGAAACTTATCACTTGGAAGCTCAACTATCCAGTGGAAACTTGACACGATTCGATGTTGTCGAGAAGTTTTTGGGATTGGATTTGGCCTTTTTGGAGAAATATGAGGGTCTGGAGATTTCGGAAGGGATCAAGGAGCAAAATGAGTTGCTCGACTTGATGGAGAGCATTGAGGCGATTTCGGTAGATGCGGATTTGGAGACTGTAAGCTTTTCTTGTGTTGAACATCATTTCTTGATGTCTTTCAGGCCATTGAAAACAGTTTCAAAGAGTTGGATTCTTTGGAGGCTCTCGATCTGGAGACTGCTAGAGTCAACGCGACTATTGAATTGGAATCCAAACTAGGAGACGTCGACAAGAGATCCCATCAGTCCTTCGAATTCACTGACGGAATGCATGGCGTTGTGGATGCACTGAAGCGCTTCGTGTCGGGACTTCCACATAGGTATGAATCACTTCTCCGTCAAATTGGGTCCGTTGATCCTGACGAAATATATTCTCTCTCGAGAATGGCTATGGATTTTTTGCTTCATGCTCGTACGAGAGCGCGAGAACTCTATGATTTGTTTGAGACCGCCGGGTTTTTGGACCCAATCAACGGGGCAAAGTTCGCGGAGAGAGTTTTGGGCCTGATCGATGGGGCCGACAGGAATATCAAATGGATGGAAGAATTGAAGGGGCTGGTGCCGAAGTTGGAAACGGTGAGAGAGTTTGATTTTTGTGCCTCTTTTTTGATTTCGCCACGAAAAAAAAGGTGATATCCATCGATCGATTACAGGCCATCGCCAAAATGAAAACGCTGGAATCGTTGCGAGACTCGGCAGAGTTCGAAAACTTCCATGCAGAATTGATTCAAGACTTTGGCTCATTTCAAGGGTATCCATCAAAAAGGTCGAATCATCCTGAAGTGCCCAGACTAGCCGGAAATTTGAAGAACTGGCAGTGGAAACAGGCACATTTTGTGAAAGGTTCGAAGCGTTTTGATGAAGCTTTGAAATTGAGAAGATCGAAGATTCCCGAAGGAAATCTGACGCTGGGATTGGAAGCGTTCAAAGTCTGTTTGGAGAAGGTCAAAACCTATCTGGACTTTTCTAGTGAAAGACTCGATTTTGAGAGTGTCAAGTCGAAGATGGAAGACGTTGAGAAATCTCATTCCAAGTTTCTCGGAGCCGTTGAAACGATGATGAAGTTTACGGACACGAACCTCACCAATGTCGATATCTCGAAGTTCACACGCCACATGAACGATCGGGGGTACGACCGTTATAGAGATCGTATTCTTGAATACTTACCTGCTCTCGAATACACGAGCGAGTTCACTCAGGACATGTTGGATCTTCTGGAGGTTTCTCCAGACAATAAAACGACGAATTTTGAAAAGTTGCTTTTACCTTGGGCGAAGGCTTTGCAGGACGTTGAGGCATCCAAGATCGCTTCTCACATTGCTCCTCTGAACAAAAAGTTGATGGAAATCGAGACATTCATCCACTGGTACTCGACGCTGAAATCTGAAAATGCAGAGATCCAATCTGAGATTCTGAATCTGATGTCTGTCGTGAAGGAGCCCATCGGTCTGAATCCCCTGGAGATGGAGAGTACTGTGGATATGATTGGTGTGTTTGAAGGCGCACACCTTATGCTGAAAGAGTTGAAGTTCGAGGAGAGAGACGGATTTTCATTGGACGAGGAAGGAGTTCAACAGGTTTCAGAAGGCGTCAGAATTCATGGACAGATTTTGAGGATTCAGAAGAGATGGAACATTGTGAAGGACGTGGACCTGGTTGGATCGTTGAGAGAGTCTATGGAGGAATTCCCATCCTTCTTCAAGAATCCTCTGCCAAGTTTCGATTTGTCACTTTATAATGGAGTAATGAAAATGGAGATTCAGAAATTTCAAGAAGACATGGAAAAGTTCCAGAAGGAGTATGCTCCGGAGAAGTTGAGGAGAATGGATGAGAGAATAGAGGAGGTCAAGAAGTGGATGAATCCAGAGGAAGAAACAGAGGATAAGAGTTGGGCTGATTGTTATGAGGTGAGCCTGAAATTTTGAAATTTTGAGCCTGAAGTTTTGAGCCTGAGCTTTTTGAGTCTGAGCTTTTGAGCTTGAAATTTTGAGAATGAAATTTTGAGCTTTAGCCTTTTGAGGCTACTCCTTTTCAGCCTTAGCCTTTTCAGCCTGAATTTTTGAATTTTTCGGAAATTTCGAGCCTGAACCTGGGTCTTTTGAACCTGAGCCTGGGTCTTTTGAACCTGAGCCTTTTCAGTCTGAAATTTTGAAAGTTTCAATATTTTTCAGAGTTCCTGTGATGTCATCCCCAATCTTCCCTGAGCGAAGAAATTCAAGTAATAGTGAACTATTTTTCGGCAAAAAAAAACCAAAAAAAATTTCAATCAATAACTATGACAATAGTTGCATAAATCAGTAGGAAGAGGAGATAGGAGAGGAATATGCAGAAGAGCGCCGCCTTCTTTCGATTCCCCAGCATGGCAGTGGTGATTTGACGTTGGATGGGGGTCTGCAAAATTTCGAGCGGGAAAATTTGGAACAAAATGAGCCATTTTAGATGAAATTTGAAGCATTTTGAGCAGAGTTAGAGTTGTCTGAAAATTTTGGAAAACCGAAAAAAAAATTTTGCAAAAAATTTTATCATGAGCAATGGATCGAAATTGGTTAAAATATCGGCTTAGAGATTCGGCTCATTTTTAGACCCTAATGTTGACCTATTTTTGACCCACTTTTTGACCTACTTTTTGACCCACTTTTTGACCTACTTTTTGACCTACTTTTTGACCCACTTTTTGACCTTCTTTTTGACCTACTTTTTGACCCACTTTTTGACCCACTTTTTGACCCACTTTTGACCTTCTTTTTGACCTTCTTTTTGACCTACTTTTTGACCCACTTTTTGACCCACTTTTTGACCTATTTTTGACCCAGTTTTTGACCTATTTTTCGCCCACACTTTCATCTACCTACCGGTCCCGGACACGCGGTGACTATGGTGGTCCTCGGCTTGTACTCTTTTTTCATCAGATAATCGATAACATGATTCACAAATCGAAGAGGTCCCGTGTGCTCGGTGTCTGCTAAAAAAAATTTTTCTGGTCAAAAATTTTTTTCAACCTACAACTAGTCATAATTTTCACCGGATTCGCCTGCTTCTTCTCCTCGTCCACGTGTACCATCAGTGTGTACCGTACTCTTCGCGCCGGAAGAGTCAAATCGATTAGAACAAGAAAAACGGAGTGAATAAAGTTGGCGCATAGCCAGAGATCCATTAGAGTGGTCGCTGTGTAGGGGCGTTGCGAGCAGAGCTGGAAGAAGATTTTTTGAGTTTTGAGTGAAATATTTGAATTCAGCGGGTTGAGGACTTCAGAATGAGTATAAACACGACTGGATTTGGAAAATTTTGAAAAAAATCGAGTTTTTGAAATTTTGAGGTCCCACCACGAAAATGACCATATCTAGGTCAGTTTTGATGCAAACTCAAAAATTTTAACTGTGCTGAGGTTATCTTGTCAAGAGCTTTCAAGTGAGTATAGGCGTGACCATATTTGAAAATTTATGAAAAATGGTACAAAAAAGCGGACCACAAAGGACCAAACATCAGACTTAACGCAATATAGTCGTGTTTATATTCATTCAAAAGCACATAAAAAAATGAAAACAGTCTAATTAAAATTTCTCAGTTTGCATAAAAACTGACGGAGTTATGATTGTTTAGGACCCAGACCTCAAACTTTCAACTATTCCAAAATGCTTCAAACCTAGTCATGTTTATACTCATTTTGAAGCTCTCAACACCACAAATTCAATGTTTTACATTTCAACTCACCATAATCAAAATGCCCACCATTGCAGCTAGAGAAACGAGGATTTGAATTTTGCGCCGCTTCCATTGCGCAAAAAACACCGAGGACACGATCAAAATGCTGGGGAGAAACGAGGAGAGAAGTGCACGCGGCCATTCGGATTTGAAGATGAACTCGAGGGTGCAAGTAGGGTAGTCACCTGGAATCCCAATTTTCGATTCTGGTGGCCTAGAAACCCAATTTTCGATTTTGATGGCCGAGAAACCCAATTTTCGATTTGGTTTACCTAGAAACCCAATTGTTGACCCAGAAACCCAAAAGTCTATTTTGGTGACGACCTATAAACCCAATTTCCGATTTTGTTGACCTGGAAACCCAACTCACCCAAGAAAACGTTGGTCAACAACTTCTGAGTGTGCGTCCTCAAGTCATGAAACTGGGTTACTGTAAGTGTCTCATCGCCCTCGGGGACCACCGACAGTTGACAGGTGAATGACTCGAAGGGGTACTTCCACGCGTTGGTCTGACACTCGACAGTCGTCTTGATGGTACTGTAGCTGTTCATGGTGCCGGTGGTTGGGGCGAGCGTGGTGTATTTGGAGGTGATCGGCGGGGAGAAGACTAGCGACGGATGCCATGGAGGGTATTCGGTGGGCATTGAGAAGCGATCCTTGAGTTCGCGGAGACGGAGACGTTCGTCGATCCACGTCATCACGATGATCACTTCCAGGTAGAGGTTGCGCTGAAACATTTTGAGTTTAGCAGGTCAAGAGTTTCAAAATGAGCCCAAACACGCCCAGGCTCCGCCCATTTTGAAATTGTGAAAAATTTGGGTTTTCCCGAAAACGATCATATCTCAGTTGGTTTTAGTACAACATCAAAAAATCAAATTGTTCTGAGTTAGTCAAGTTGAGAGCTTCAAAATGAGTATAAACACGCCTATTTTGAAAATTTCGAATGTGGTGGGTCTACCCACCCATAGACCTCGTAACGAAAACGGCCATAACTTTGTCAATTTTGATGAAAAATTAGAAATTCAAACTGCATATTGTTTGGCAGAATATGGGCTTTTGAATAAGTATGAACACGGCTATATTAGCAAGTTTTTGGAAAACGGTCTAAGAAGACCGAAAAGTACCAAAAATCAAGTATCATCAAAAATAGTCGTGTTTAGGCTTATTTTGAAGCTCACATCTTGCCCAATCCAAAACCATCAACATTTCCATTTTTGCGGTCAAACTAACAGAGATACGTCTGTTTTCGTGTCATGACCTCCAAATTTTCGAAATCCCAAATTTTTTTGGGCTCTAACTTTGTCAGTTTACGTCCAATCTTTATGATTTTTACCATTTTGAAATCACCAGGAGCTGACAAACAGGAAAAACACTCACATTGACAATGCGTGTTGCCAATAGATGCAATTCGACAGGAATATTGAAGAACGTGCCGTTTCTATCCGATACGAAATTGTCGGGTGCCGCCGGACGGACCGCCGCATGATAGTACTTGAATTTGCGAGACAACTCGTTGAGTTCGTTTTGGGATATACTGAAAAAGAGCATGTGTTTGAAAATGGGCAGAAATTTGACGCATGTCCAAAAATACAGAAAATTTTGGGAAAAAAATTTGCAAAAAAAAATGTTTTTTCAAATTATTTTTACAACTCAGTCAGCAAGTTATTCAGCCATCTCAATTCGAGTGGCCTAGAATCCGACACCTCGGCCACCACTGAAAAAAACAACAACTAACCTTTCTGCACTTTGAAACCCGTTGAAAAGAAGCAGAATGCTCACAAGAAGAGCCGGAAACCAAGAACTCATTCCGACTTTTTTCGATGCGACCAGGTCGACAGGTAGACCACGTGCATTGTGAAGATACCTGAGCAATGTGTTTAGAATGAGCAATTTGGTCTTCAAGACCTCTCACAATCAAAAAGTCGACTTTTTCCATAATAAAGTTTTGGTTTTTGGACACTTTGAAACTGGTTTTAAAATGTCCCAATTCCAGAACGTTCCGATTCTATAGTGCCCTGGTTTTGGAACGTCTTGGTTTCGAAACGTCCTCCAAAACTTCCCCCTTACCTCCTCAGATTGCAAGTTGATGGTTGTTGTACCTCAAGGATCCTTAGATGATCCAGAAAGACTGGCGGGAAATTCAAAAAATGAACTTCGAAATGTGTAGAAAACCCAGCAAATGGATAGAGCACACTCCAGACACCCCTGGAAAAGAAAACTATGATACATGTAGAAATTTCTAGAAAAAGAGTAGGAGGGAATCCATCAAAGTGCAGAGTACTTGAAATTGGAGAACGGTGAGAAGAAAATCGGGTGTGTCAATGAGCAAGAGAGATGAATCAGAGCAACAAGAGGAGATGACGTGGATTCTCGGAATACAAAAAATCGAGAAAAAATTCCTGAAAATCGGGAAAAATGTTTTTAGACCTGACATCCAAACTTTTAACTAGGTTCAAACTCCACTAAAATTTAAGAAAAATATCTGGGTTTTTCAAATCAAAAATTCACTATTTTCACTTTGACATACCTTAATTCATAGGGAGCCCAAAATGAACAGAAACCATATCTGGAAAAAAAAACACTGAAAATCCGAAAAAACTTTTTTTTTCTCAAAAATCAGACCAGAATCTTGTACTCTTGTCTGAACTAGATCTAACTATAACTTTCGAAAACTTTGAAAAAAAACAGGGTCAAAATTCGTAAAGGTCGTCTAAAAATCCACTGTAACCCTTATGAACTAAAAAAAAAGAAATTGTTTTCCGAAAAATTTGATCAGAGCATTACGGAACACTCTAACAACGAAAACCATCCAAATTTCTGAGAAAAAAAAAGAAAAAATTTTTCAGAAAATCGGATAAAAAAGGCTTAATATCGTCTTAAAACCGTCGAAAACCATAGAAACTCAAAAAAAGCAAAAAAACTCAAAATCTTGTCCTGCTATTAGTCGAAACTTTGTACTCTAGGTCTACACTAGGTCTAAAAATAATTCTTTCAAAGTTTTCGAACCCTCAAAACCTTGTGAAATCCATTCAACCTAAGGTTCGAATAACTCGGAAAACTTAAAAATGTTCCAAACCAAAGGAAAAAAAGAACTGGCCACAAAAACTGACCGGTGGCTAACAGTGCAATGCTAGTGCGTGTTGAACACTGATCCCCTATTATTATTAACTGTTCCATTTCTTCTACAGTAATCCAACAGGTTCACCCCACACTGACTCATTCTCCTTTTCTCTGTCTCCTCTATTTCTCTACACGGTGTTTTTTTTTGTTGTTCAAAACCAAAAGAAGGAGGTTTCAAAACTAGAAAGACTACAGGAAGACACTACTGTTTCCCAGAATAGAAAGAGAGAGAGAGAGAGAGAGAGAGAGAGAGAGAGAGAGAGAGAGAGAGAGAGAGGCGCAGAGAAAACGAGACAGAAACAAAACCACACTACTTGTCTAATTATGAGGTTTCGAAGGAATGGAATGAGAAACCAAAAAAACGCCTTGAAATGGGAAAGAAGAATGTGAAAATGAACAGTTTTGGTTTTATGAAAAGTGAGAGAGAAAGCGAATAGAAGGAAACCGGAAATCTCTCCCAAAAAATGACTAGAAATTCGGGCTTGAAGTGCAAAAAATCAGTGGCACAATGAGCACAGGTACTTCAATACTTCTGATGAGTCTACACCATGTACATATATGTGTCTATATGTACTTCAGGTTGAGAACAAACATTGGGTGGGAGCTCACGTCATCTCTTGTACTCCAGGGAGGGAAGGGGGACCACACCATCCCTTACTTTGACACAATATATCTTGCTTTCTGTGGGAGGTATCAAAAAGTGGTCAATTAACAAAATGTTTAGAACAAAAAGAGCTAAATTTAGTTAGTGTACCACTTTTTGATATCTCTTACAAGAACCGAGATAAATCAGAAACAATTTTTTTTTTGAAAAAGAAAATTTCAATCTCAAAAAAAATTTTCGGACTTTTTCAAGTTTTCAAAAACGTATCTGGTTTAAAATTTTGCGCTGATAATTTTTGTCAACAGCGCCTTTTTACGAAAATGAGTTCGAAAGGAGTTATAACCCGATTTCAGTCAAAGGGAGGAATGCTCCAATAGTGGCTACTATGTATTACAGTATGTAACAAGCCACGGTCCAGGATCAAATGGTCAAAACTTGGTATTGGTTGAAGTGAAAAGTGCAGACTTTGAAAAAAGAGACGAAAACTTGAAGAAGTGGGTTGTTATTTCCTAGAATGTATTGAAACTCGTGGAAAGGGAGGGAGGGACGAAAAATGAAGCATATCAAAGTTTACATGTCATCGACTTTTGAAACCAACCAACGTATAGCAGAGATCAAGAAACCGAAAATTATAACATGCTTCGAAAAAGGTGGCTTTCTCGAGAAAATGTTAGTACAAACTAGAGTGTACTCCGTAAAGATGAAGCAGAAAGTATGTGAAGTTTTGTGGTTTTCAGTGCAGAATAGTCGACTTTAAGCAGTGGAAAAAGTATGTTCCAATCAATCGATTTCTATATAACTTGGTGGATGTATCAGGCCACTCTAGATCTTCATTTTTGTAGTCGACAACTTTTAACAAAAATTACAAACAAGTCAGTTATGTCGCGTTGAAGATCATGAGCCCTGAACTAAGCTGAATTCTGAAGTTGTGTTACTATAACGCGACGAAACTTACTTGGATGAAGTTTTCAGAAAAAGTTAACAACTACAAAAATGAAGCTCTGAAGTTGCTTTATGCACTCACCAAGTTTTATAGAAATCGAGCGATGGGAACATACTTTTTCAACTGCTCAAAGTTGACCCCCACTGAAAATTTTGCACTGAAAATTCATAAACTTTTGGTCAGCACTGTAAAAGATTCCAAACCTGTTGAATAGAGTTATATGTATGATCAATTTGCAGCCCAGCAATATCTAGTAGATCAACTCAACGCTCAACTCAAAACAACACTTGAAGAGGTGTCGGATTTTTGATCTACCACGGTGCTATAAAAGCGAAAATGTCGTCATAACCACTGTTCACTGAACTGTCCTCCTCCTCTTCCTCCACCCCCCTCTAAACATACCCAATTAGAGGGGGGTCTCATTTTTCAAGAGAGAAACCGAATGAATCATCCTCCTCTTCTTCTCATAAATTTTCGAAAAGTAAAAAAAAAAGAAAGAAGTGAAACAAAATGGAGGAAATGAATAATAGTGGCCCCCCCCCCCCCCCCCCCCCCCC
>LR544459.1:11542-70367 GCA_900536305.3 Caenorhabditis sp. 40 LS-2015
CCCCCCCCCCCCCCCTCTCAAAGGAGACACCAATTATGCGGTACTACTAGTACTACTGCTACAAAAAGTTGGTCATGTTATACAATATACATACATTCAGGTACAGTAGTGAAGGGAAGAGCACTCGTGTGGAAGGTAATCCATCATAACAGACGAGGCGGGGGTAGCCCCCTTTTTTCGGGGGGAAATTTGCACTTGCCCGGGAGGACATGGGCAAGATGTCGGTGACGGGACCTGGATTCAGAGAGACAAGAGGGAAAAATTGACTACAGATTTGGGATCACCGTAAAAAATTATGCAGGGCTCATTCGTTTTTTTTTTTTTTGAAAAATTGTGTACTTGAAATTTGAAAAGACAATTACTGAAATTTTTTTGAAAGTCGATCACAAATCTTACTGTAACTTTGTCAATTTTCGACTAAATTGAAAATTGTTTGTATTTTTGAGCTCAGCAATCTGTGAGCTTCAATTTGAGTCTAAACTCGAAATGGTTTGAAAAATTTTGAAAATTTCGAAAATTTCAAAAAAAAAGTTGGATTTTTTCACAAATCACAGTGGAACTTGGTTAGTTGTGGTTCGATTTTGGAGATTTTGTATTTTTGAGTTTAGCAAGCTTTCAGCTTCAAAATGAGCTCAAACTCGAGATGGTTAAGAAATTTGTCTTTGAAATTTTCAAAAAAAAATTTTTTTGGTGCATTTCATACTGTAACTCGATTAGTTTTGGTCCTGATTTTGAAATTTTTTAATTAGCGAGTTTCCCAAGTTATAAGCTTCAAAACTAATCTAATCTCAACTTTCTCACTATTGGGTCTCATCACGAAAATCAGGTTTTCAGTGAGCAACAAGAAAAGGAAGGCTAGGTGAGGTTTCTGAGTCAGTTTTCGCTTTAAGACTCAGAAAAAAAAATTGATATCAGACTCATTTTGAAGCTGACAGTTTTGTGAACTCAAAAATATAAAAATCTTAAAAATCGGATCAAAACTAACCAAGTTACACTGTGATTTGGGAAAAAATCCAACTTTTTTGGAAAATTTTGAAATTTTCGAAATACTTCAAACTACCTCGAGTTTAAACTCATTTTGAAGCTCACAACTTGCTGAGCTCAAAAATGCAAACAAATTTCAATTTGGTCGAAAATTGACAAAGTTACACTAAGATTTGTGGTCGGTTTTCAAAATTTAAGAAATTGACAGTTTTCAGCCAATTTTTTTCAAATTTCAAGTACTTTATCAATGGAAAAAGTGAAGAATGAACACAAAAGGGAAGCAAGTAATAGCGAATGAGGAATAACATGACTATTCTATTCTCTCTGCGTCTCTTCATCTCGCCAGTTCTCTCGCCTCTTTGACTGTTTTAAGTGGCTGTTGTTGTTTCTTTTTTTACTTTTTCACACCCCCATTTCAATTAGCGACATCGTTTTTCAAAAAGGGGGAAGACAATTTAAGGTAGCCAGGGGCGTTTATAGCAAAACATTGCGAGCGAAAAAATTTCAAATTCAAACTCCCGCGCATTCGACATTGTGCACATTTGCGTCGCGGTGTTTGCGGAGCTTCTCTAGTTTTTCTGTTTTTTAGCGAATTCTTATCAATTTTTCTCGTTTTCCTCCATTTTTTCTCATTTCTAGGGCGAAAATTTGCGAAAATTCCAAATTTCAGGTCGAACAATGAGCAAAACCTACTCCTACACCCGTGTTACCACGCATTCGAATGGCGCTCTGCCACCAAAGAGTCCGCCAGAGGAGCCGCCCGTTTATTCGCCGGTCTACTCGTCTATGGTACGGGAAAATTGAGGAATGGGTGGAAAATAGAGATAATAGTGAAGGGAAACTGGAAAAAGTGTTCTTGAAAATCGGAAAAAAAATTTTGGTCAAAAATTGTTTTTAGAAAAATCAAAACTTCCCCCTGGAAACTGAATTTTTCAAAGTTTCCGACTGAATTTCTCAAAATTTTACCTAGAAAAGCACAAAAAATCACTCAAAACGGAAAATTTTAATTTTTCAAAAATCAAAAAATTTAAAAATCGAAATTTCTGGTTTTCAACACACTTTGGGGGTATCTTAAGCTGGGAAATCCGAATTTTCAGCTCAAAATCCTCAAAAATCATCTGAAAATGCCGAAAATTCAAGGTTTTCGGCAAAAATCCGAAGAGATTCAACTTTTTGAGTTTTGGCCTTATTTTGAGCCAAATTTTCAGATTTTTCGAAATTTTAGGATGAAAAAACTTGGTCAAATCGAATTTTCAGCTATAGAACCGCAAAAAAACAGAGATTTTCGGTCCAAAATCGTCTTGAGAGCGTAGAATTGGACTGGACATGATTTTGGCCAATTTAGGCTCATTTTAGGCAAATTTTTCGGATTTTCACAATTTTTAGTGTGAAAAAGGTTGAAAATATCAAGTTTTCATTGAAAAATTAGCCAAAAACCACGATTTTCGACCCGGAATCACCTTAAAATGCTCAATTTTATATTTAACACATCTTTGTTGATTTCGGGTCATTTTCACTCGTTTTTGGTCGATTTCGCTGAATTTTGGCTCATTTCCAGTGAATTCTAGTCGATTTTCGCCTATTTCCAGCTTTTTTTCCATAATTTCCAGCTAATTTTCAGTTCCGCACGCCTCTTCGCGGCTCATCGAGCACCATCAACGCCGCCGGATTGGATAGTAGAGGAGCGGCGTCTCGTAGTGGTGGCATTCCACCACCATCACTCTCCTCCAACAAATCCTCTCATCATCTCTATCATCAGCATCATAGTCCCAGCTATTTGGATGCTGGTCTTCGTGGACAGGGCGATGAGAGGTACAAGTTGAACCAAAGGGAGCGGAGGGGGAATCTAGGTCGAAAATAGTCAAGAATGAAGGATAGTTGGAGGTTTTAGAGTGCAAAATACAGGGATTTCTGAGGTTTTCCAGCTGAAAAATGCTCATTTTTCACAGGGGTTTTTAGAGAAATTTCCTGGAGTGCGAAAGAGGCTTCAGACCCAGTTGAGACTAGCATGGTGGACTGTGATATCAGCGTAAAAACGACACGAAATGGACGGGATATTAAAGGAGAATTGAAAATCCAATTGGAAAGTTGAGGTTTCCCTTCGAAGTTTCGTAGTCCGGCATCCTATAGATTTCAGAATGAGTTTCATGAGTAGTATTTCCTGTTTTCAATGAATTTTTTGATTTCTTTGGGGGTTTTCTCTGAGCTGGACAACTTGGGAAGTATCCTTCTTGTGCTCTCCTCAACTGAATTCCCATTTCAAATAGGGATTGCTCAGCTTATTCGAGGTTATTCGTCCGGTTTGAGCGCAGAGTTTCGATTTCGAGGGCATCGTGCCTGTTGTTCTAGAGGTCCGTCGTTCTCCAACTGACAAACCTCTGGCAGAGGTAGAATCTTCCATCTTGCTGCACTCAGAACTGCTCTTCTCTGATTCGGACATCGTTCCTCTCAGAAGTATCTTGACCCAAAATAAACGGGGGGTATTCTGTCACCCACACGTCTTCTTCTCGTCTCCTCTTCCCGGCCTCCGGGGGTTTTCTGTTCTCGTCTTCTTCTGGGGGTACGACACTCCAGTATGTGATGTATATCATTAGAAAGAGCAGGTTTCGAGACGTATAACTCCATTTTAAAAAACTGCTGTCGATCTCCAGAAGTCGAGTCATGAGCTTCTGAAATTTGTGTTCTGCTCACGCCGGAAATCAAACTTCAGAAACTCATAACTCGACTTCTGGAGGTCGACCGCAGATTTTGAAAGCCCATTATAAGTTTCGAAACCTGCTCTTCTCAATGGTATACATCACGTTCTGAAGTGTCACATCCGCCGTTTAGACAGCCTTGATGACACTCGCTCATTAAGGATTGGTGTGAAAATAGTGGAGAATGAAACATCACCATGTGATGGGTACCATGGGGAAGAGCAGGTTTTGAAACGTTTCGTCACGTTTTCAAGACCTTCTGAGAGGCTCCAGATGATGGGTTATGGGCTTCTAAAGTTTGCTCCTTCTTGCTATTCTTGATGTCTTGGTTTCATGGTCTCACCACCAAAATTTCATCATTCCTTGATCAGATCAGCTGGACATGGATTCATTGATCAATGTATGTTGTTATCTGTTACCTACTGTTTTCCCTTCCATCCGTTCCTTGTGTTATGACTTCACCAACCCAAAAAGCAGCTGATCCCCTTCCCTCTGTGCTAACCACCCCCGCCGCCTCCATCCGGCAAAAAACATTCCTTGCTAGTCGTCCGGGATTCTCCAAGACACCACCACCTCCACCACCTGCTGTGAGAGGGAAACGGGCGGTGCTTGGTTTTTCAAAGGCAACCGAGAGGAGGAGAGAAGCAGAATAAAAGAGCAATGGGGTCCCGGCAACAACAACACAGATGTGTGTGTAGAGTTGAACTCATTGCTTGGCTTTTCAATCTTTTTCTTTTCGGGTTTTTTCGTTACTTTTTAGGAATCTTTGATGAATGGGGGAATGATTCAATCTTGCGAATGCTGGATGCATCTAGAATGGCTTCGAGTTCTCCGTCAGTTTTCTTGGCTCTGATAAAGTTACGACTTCTCGGATTCGCTTGATAACGACCACAAAGGTTCGACCTGTCCAAATCACTTTTGAACCATTTTGAACACTTCTAAAAGATCAGAAGCATTGTTCAATTGCCAGAGTCTTGTAATGAAGAAACGCTTTTCGAGACTGACCTGAAGTGTGGTGGTGTGTAGGGGCGGATAGTGATTGCCTAACGCTCGCCATTTGAACTTACCAAGTTCGACCACTTCTCGAGTTTCCCCAGCTTTGAATGGGTAGTGGTTTCACCACGAAGGTGGTAGGCTCTTTCCCTGGTTTGGCCAGACTGGCGATTTGCCAAGCCGGCAGAAATCGCCCAACTACCCGGCCCGTGACACCACTCACTTTTGAACCATTTTAGCGCTTCTGAAGGATCAGCAATCTCCAGTTGCTGGAGCTTTACTATGAGAAGAAGCTTTCGGTTCCTGACCTGAACTGTCTACCTGTTCTAACAGTCCCTCTCTGTTGGTTTGCCAATAGTTTCCATCCATTGACTCTCCATGGAGAGTTTTTTTGTCAATAAAATCACATTTGCATATTCGCCTTTATCACCATTCTCTACCCTCTGCTCCCTCTCTCTCTCCCTCTCCCTCTCACTCCATTGCAAAACTGCTTCGATTATAATCGTATTAGCATAAAGCAACACAAACGGGGCTCGTTTCGACAGTTTCAACAGGGTCGCAAACTGTTTTTTTCATTCCACAGTTTCCCTGGTACTTCACTAGCTAGTGCTCTGATAATTGCACAACATCTGTCGATTAGCATGTAGTTCTTCATTCGGTTTGGCTGTATTAGGAGTTTAGCCTGGTTGAACCGTCGTGGGTCTTACGGTTTTTGAAGATCCGGCTTTCAAAGCTCGACTTTCAATGGTTCAGGACTCACGATGACGAAACTTCACTGAAACTTTCTTTGGATCTAGAAAAACGAGCTTTATCATCCCTTGTTGCTATCCACGTGGGTGTTGCGGAACAACTGTTCAAGCCTGAAGCGGCCGTAAACATCGGCCCGCTGTCTTATAGAACTCTCTATGACCGATAGAAGTTCCAGTACACCCTAAACGTCAATCCCCTCCTCTTGCTAACCCCCTTTCTTCCATTTCGAGCGTATTCCAGAATAAGCAAAAAGTGCCGACGGAGGTACTGATAAGGCATGTGTGTGTTGAGTGAGAGAGAATGAGGCGAATGTTGCCGAATGTTTCCTCTTTGATGATTGCGTGCAAAAAAGGGGAGAGTCTGTGTTTTAATGTTCTTCTCTTTGTAGCCTCTCTCTCTCACTCTCTCTCCTCAACGTTTAGTGCTTTAGTGCGTGAGAAGGTTAGCGTTTGAATGCTAGAGAGTTCTGGTGAAGGAATGGTAGACCAAATAGGGCATTGGGGGGATCCTACGATGAGCCATCGATGTCTCGTGTATGTGGAGTTGAGCACCCGAGGGATTCTCGGGAGAATCAATCTTCCTGGGTTAAGACCTCCTGTAGGATTTGAGCTTCTGGAGTTTCTCAGCGTTTCTAGCTGTCTAGCGCTTGTCACCTTCACTCTAGAGACTGTCTTTCTAGATTCTAAAGATGCTCAACGATGTTCAGTGAGAATCCAGTCGTTCGGCATCGGAATTTCTCGTTCTTGGCTCGTGTCTTCCAGAGATCCGCTGGCTGTCCCCAGTAAGATCTTTGGATTCAGCATTGATCTCCTGGAGCTGAACCTTCTCACTTCTTGAATAAGCAGTTTCTAGGTTTTCAAAATGTCGTTCGCACCTGCTCCTTGGTTCCTCTCGAATCCTTCAGGGCCTCCGGTGAGATTCGCCAACTCCTGGAGCTTCTGAGGTCACTGAGGGATTCAACCAGTTTTTTTTGGAGATTCTAGTTCTTAAACCCAAGAGGTCTATAGACTAGACTTCTAGCTCTTGGTTCATATGCTCCAAGGCTCCTCCGAAAACCCATGATTCCGATTCCCTGCTGCTCGTTAAGAATTACGAATCTAACGATTTCCGAAAATCCAGTCAACACAAAACTTATGACTCATTTTAATATCTGCTCACACAATGTGTGGGAGGGAGGATAGGTACATTAGTACATATGTCGTCCGCCAAGGGGCTCTATCACTCTGTCCGTTTCTCGATACACACACAGAGAGAGAGAGAGAGAGAGATAGATAGAAAATCTATCCCTCGTTTTTTTTTCTCGCTCTCTTTCTCAAATCTGATGGGATATTGAGTACACACACACGGGGACACGTTCGAAGTATCGGAGAAGAAAGTTCTCGAGGAGCAGAGGAGCTCAAAAAATGAGGTCGTCTGGAACACATGGAGCAAACTGCGAAGCATCTTCGAAATGTCAATTTCAATGTCCCTCCGGAAGAAAATGAGATTTTTGTCAATTTTTTTTCTCCGGCTCGAAATTTGCCAGATGTTCCTTCCCTATTATCGTCGTTTCTTTTTCGTTGTGTTATCTCTAACGAGAAAGAGAGATAGAGACGCAGACAGACAAACGAACAGGGTATTTAAGGAGGAGGAGGAGACGGAGCTTAATGGAGATAGGGAAACAAAAACCTTAGAGCACACACACATTGTGAAAGATACCTCTTGTCAGCTGAGGAGACTTCAAATTTGACCTGAAATCGTCTGAATATTCGCTTCCTGGCCGAATCGACCTCTAAAAGTCGAATTTTCTACTGAAAATCGACTCTATATATTCTACGATTCCGATTCCCTCCTGCTCGTTAAGATTTACGAATCTAACGATTTTCCGAAAATCCAGTCTGCTGTGAAATCCTTCGAGATCGATAGATTCGACTGAATCGAGGCGAAACAAGCTCAAATTTGACCTGAAAAAGTCGATATTTTGACTTGAAACTTGGCTATATTCAAGTCTTAGACCTCTAAAAGCTCGAGGCATCAACTGAAGGTCGACTTGAAGTGCTCCAACTGACTTGAGCCGTAATTCAGGTCTTTTCAACTCAGGCTCGAGCATCTTCAAACCTCAGAAGTTTTGACCCAAAAAGAGCCGTATCCGCAGCGCCTACAGTATATATTCCAACTATAGCCATATTCAGACCTGCAACGTATTCACTATTCTGAAGGATCTACGTTGAGCTCGAAACCTCAAAATTTTCCGCTGAAAAAGAGCTATATTCGGAGCTAAAGTAGACCCCTTCGACATTCACTGATTCGGCTGAATTCTCCATCGGTTTCAGTCGATATTCGAGCTACATTGCCCTATTCTAGCCTTCTCTAAACCTCAGACAGTCCCCCCGATTTTCGACCCCCAAAAATGTCCTCCTCTACTCCCCAACCATCCTCTAGTATTCCGAAAGACCTCGCCGAAATATCCGAACGTTTTGAAAAACTCAGAGCTCGCTCCAGCGCCACCCATCATCAGCAGCAGCACAGCAGCAGCAACAACAACAAGAACAACATGGCCACGTTCAACACCACCAGCTCCTACAATCGAACCTACGAGAAGAAGGTGAGTCGGCGAGAGAAACGTGGGATGAAAATTGGCTAGCAGTGGTGAAAGTGGCTCAAAAAATGATCAGAAATCGTCCAAAATGGACGAAACCATGTCAAAAGTAACTCTAAATTCAGAAAAAGTTGTCAAAAAATGACCGAAAACAGACCGGCAATTAGCTGAAATTGAACCAAAGTGGTCAAAAACTGCTGAAAATTGACTAAAAATTATCAAAAATCTGTCAAAATCGGTCGAAAAATGACCGAAATATGGACACATCTCGAGTTTTGCGCAAAATGTGGAAATCCCGTTTCTCAATCGTAAATGAAGCGGAAAAAACGGTCTGAAAATGATTCTAGATCGATCTAGAATAGCCTGAACCATAGATTTGTCAATTTTGTCGCGGAGAAATCAAAAACCAGTGCAAAAAGTGTGGAAAAAATGAGCTTGAATTCCCACTTTTTTTGTCACACACGACTCCCAACTTTTCTCTGGTTCCAAAATGGTCCCCCGGGGGGAAAGAGGTCCTGAAATTTGCCCCCTTTTTGTCACCCATAAACTACTGATTTTCTGCCCCTACCACTCACTTTTTCGACTCCTCATTTTTTATGGGAAATTCAAATTTGGAGCATTTTTTCAAGCCGAATAGTGAGTGCTCTTCTGGATTCAATTCCAGACATTTCTGTGTAGTAAGCCCAGAAAGGCGGTCACAAATGAGGGACTGATTTTGAGCTGAAAGACAGAGGTATTGGGAATGAAAACGGCTCTCTTTTTTCCAGGTCATCGAGGAGGGCTCGCCGAACATCCGTGTCACCACGCAGACCCACACTGCTCTTCCAGGAATTCCGGTGAGTTTTTTGTGGGTTTTCCTAGAATTGGGTCTACGTTTGGTCGGAACACGGTTTGGCTGAAATAATTCTAAACACTTTCAGGACATTGGCAACATTCACTCGTCGATGCTGTCCAACTTCCCCAACTTGGCCATTTCGAGTCCATCGGTCGTCGGAACGCAGAGTGAGTGGGTCTCTTCATAATCTGTTGGCTCAAAAACAGCGCTTCGAAATCTAATGATCTAAACATTTTTGACTCGGAAACTTTCCGATGGATACTCTTCCCCCAAATCTCTCGATACTCTGAAAGTTCATAACGGTTTTGATAGTCGAATCCTGTGAACTTCACCGAACATTTTTGCTAAAGGGTCTAGAAGATTAGGCTACTTTCAAACATCACTCTTTGCAGCCGGCAACATCACGTCGATCCGTGTGACCAACACTAGCTTCCACGCAGTTTTGGACGTCTCCAAGTACGATGCGGACTCGTTGAAGGTGAGAACTAGAGCGAGAAGTCGGGAATGATATCAAAGGCTGCACCAATAAGATGCGGGCTCGGAAGTTCTCTCAATACCCGATTAATCATAATGGAAAATCTCCAAAAAAATCTCTGAATATTCTGAATTTCAAATTGCCATTAGAATCGTAGATTTCCATTCCTAGAACCTCGAGAATCCACCAAAAATGGAAAATTTTGAATTTCAACGTTTTCAGCTTTCAAGAGATGGTCGGATTTTTAGATTCTAAGGATCCTTTGAAAGATGATGAAGTTTCCATCATCTTTCACATTTCGTCTTTAAATAAACTCGCTAAGTTAGGAAGCCTCAATCTTTGAAGATTCTTCACTGCCTCTAGGAATCTGAAAACCGCCCCGAATTCATCTCTTCCACACTATATGTCCAAGTTTTTCATATGAAAAGCCTTAAAAATCGTCCTTTTTTCCACTGGAAAGATCCTAGGCGGTTCCCTTTCATCCTGATTCTCCTGATTCTGATCGAATTCCAGGTGACCGTCGTCGACCAGTCGATCATCGTCGAGGGTGCGCACGGCGAGAAGGAGGACACGTACGGCACGATCGAGTCGACGTTCAAGCGTCGCTTCCCGCTGCCGTCGGCAGTGCCACCGGAGAGTGTGCAGTCGCAGCTGACCGCCGACGGACACTTGACCATCGACGCGAAGGCGCCCGAGCCGAAACAGGAGGGCGCTCGTCCCATTCAAATCAAGGTCATCAACACTGGCGCCGCGTCGTCGTCGGCTTCTGGCGGTGCCGATCAGAAGCAGCAGTAGATCATCTATATGTTGTAGAGGGGAAATTTCGGGGGGAAAATGAGCAAAAAGTTGAGAAGTTTGAGTGGAAAATGAGCTGAAAATCTGAAATTTGAGCGAAAATCTTCAAGTTTTTGGTCATTTTGAGTTTCAAAATCGCATTTTTAGCCTCAAAACCTATCAAGATTGACCTTTTTGGGCTGAAAATAACCGAAAAAATGAAAATTTTTAGTACAAGAAAATTTAGATTTCTTGGTCATTTTCAGTCATATTTTCGCTGTTCACAGATTCTCATCTGTTTTCTGCTCATTTTCCTTCAATTTTCCTCCAATTTTCCGCCCCCATTTCCACTGTCTGAAACATCTGAATCCTCCTCCTCTATTCTGAATTTAAAACGATTTTTTTTCTGAAAATCTGAAGCTCCCATCGATTTTTACGGCCATCTGAGACCCCATGTTTTCTCTGTGTTTCTTTTTTATCAAGTTTTCTCTATGCTTTTGAGTCCTTCGATTTCTAGACTTCCAAATTTCTGGCTAGTTTTTGGGCTCAAAAATCATTATTTAAAGATTCAAATTCCCGCCTTTTTCGAGTCTTGTTTTTTTGTAGTATCGCTTCTTCTTCTTTATCTTTGTACTGGTTGTTGCTTTCTCTTCTCTTCCATTACTTTTTTGTGCCTCTTTGAGCCCTTGAACGGGGATCCATGTCTAGAATTCCTAGAGATCCTAAAGGTGTTCCTTTCTTTCCTCTCTCTCTCCCTCTTTAATGATATATAATGATTGAATGCATATTAATTCACTGAAAGAAATCCCCCCACCCATCACCATCCCCTCCCAATACAACCCACCCGATGAAATGTTTGTTCTTCTTTAATTGAGTAATAAAGATTCGCCGCCTCCCGAGTCGAAATTCGAAGGAAAAAAAAATTCAACATTTTCAGACATTGGTTCAAAACAGAAAGTGATCGAGGCTTAGATCTTCAGATTCTTCATCTAAAAAACTTTTATTCGGAAATTGAGAATATCTGCAGTGTTCAAGAAATGTCAGATTTCCAGAATCTCAAAGTTCAAAAAGTGGGCGAAGCCTAACAAGCAAGGCATTTTTAGATGATGTTTGAGAATTCTCTGAAAATTGGTCCATCGGTACATTTTGATGAAATTTTGCTGAAATTTTGAGACGAATTTTAGAACTCCAGGTGAGTTTGGGGCAGATAATTTTTTGCTCACGGTTTTCAGCACATCAAAATGTACCGATGGACCAATTTTCAGAGAATTCTCAAAGATCATCTAAAAACACCTCCTCTCAGAATCCAGAATCTCGAGAATCTCAAATTCCCAGAATTTCCGAAATCTCAGAATCCATAAGAATCCAAGAATCTCAGATTCTCAAAAATTATTCAAAAGTTTCCCCCCAAAAAACCCCAATTTCCCAAAAATTTAAAATGCACAAAGTTGGGTTGATAATCACATTTTCCTCGTCTACTTTCCCCTTTTTCGAAAACCAAAATAAAAGTGTGTTTTGTCATCGAAAAAATCTAGTTTTCTATTTCTTTTTTTTCTCTTTCCATTTTTTCGGACGAAAATAAAAAATTTTGAGGCTGATTCCTTCTAAGTCTCAAAGTCTCAAAATCTCAGAATCCAAGAATTTCAGATTCTCAGAATCGTCAAAATCTCCAAAATGTCAGAATCTCAGATTTCTGAGAATCCTTAGAATCCTTCTGATTCTCATAATCTTAGAATTCTCCAGAATCCAAATATCTCCGAAATCTCAGAACTTTCCAGATTCTGAAGACTCCAAAATGTAGTTAGTCCTTCTGTCCTTATACAATCCTGGAAATTGTTCATTCATTTCCCTCCCCCTCCTCTCTCTCTTCACATCACAAATTGTCCTTTCGGAAAGAAATTCCACTTTTCTCTAGCCTCCCTCTCAATTCGCCATACTATTTCCTCCCAACACGCAGAATTTCTCGCCACTTTCCCGCCACCAAATACCCCGTTTCTCCGCATTTCTCGTCCCGATTTTTCAGTTTGTGTGTGTGTACACATAATAAGAGAGAGAGAGAGAGACGAAAATCGAGGCAAATTTCGGCGGTGGAAATTTTCGGAAAAAAAAAGAGTCGAAATTCGAGGAGAAAGAAAGAGAAAGAGAGAAAAGAGACTAGTCTCCACTCTCTCTCTCTGGTTTTGCTGTTTTCGCGACGAGAAATTTTATTTTTCCCCTCCGCTTTATGTATAATTTCGAATCGAGAATTTTCTATTTTAGATTTTCCCCAGCTTTTCCCCTTTTTTTTGAGGTCTTCTTTCAGGTTAAAAAATGGCCCCCAAATCATTGAAAACCTAGACTCCGCCCACTTTTTTTGTCTTCAATTTTCAAATTTTTTTTTCTCTTGTTTTGAGGGTTCAAAGGTTTCATTGAACTCTAAATTTTCGATTTCGAAGTTTAGGCCCCGCCCACTTTTTTCGGACCACAAAAGCATAATGCAATCAGAACTTTGATTTTGGTGGATTCTGAAAATTTTAGGAAATTTTTTTTTTCAATTTCTCGACTTCTTTGAAGAGATAGATAATTTAGACTCCGCCCACTTTTCGAGAGCCAAAATTTTGAAAAAGTTTTTTTTGAAATTTTTGAATTCTGTCGACTCTGAAATTTTGAAAATTCTGATCAAAAATTCTGGATAGCTCGGAGGTTCGGAGAAAATTCGAAAAATGTGGAAACTCTTAGGCTCCGCCCACGTTTTGTACTTTGAGATTCTGACATTTCTTGAAAACTTCATGGATTCCCAGATTCTGAATCAACGTTTTTGGGTTGAGAAACGGAAAATTCAGGCCCCACCCACTTTTTTTTTGCAGCAATATCTGAACATTTTGGGATTCCGAGATTCTGAAATTCTGAAATTTGGAAAATTCGTGCAAACGAGTTTCGGAGGCCTCTCAGCAACCTTCAGAATCTTAGAGTCCTTCAGAATCTAGAAGCTTCGAAAATCGAAGAATCCTCAACAAAAAAAACTCGTTTTCCAAAAATCCAAAACGTACAAAAAATGTGGAGTCATGATCAGTGTATCCTTTCGACACGGTTTCGAGAAATTTATCGAAAACTTTTTTCGACATTTTTTTTCGAGAAATTTTTTTCAAGTTTTCTTCGAAAAAAAAATTTCGAGAAAGATTTTTTTTCCGAAAAGACACACTGGCCATGATCACACTTTCCTCGTCTATTTTTCCCTTTTTTCGAAAACCAAAAGAAAAGTGTGTTTTGTCATGGAAAAAATTTAGTTTTCTTTCGTTCTCCTCTCGTCCGCCACAAATTCTCTCTCTCTTTCCATTTTTTCGGTCGAAAATAAAAAATAAAAAATTTTGAGGCGAAAAGAGAGAAAACAGAAAAACATGGCATTTTTTTGGTTTTTCTTTCGAATTTTTTTTCGATTTCTCGAAGTTCTCAATTTTCAGAAATTTCTCGATTTCTAGAAGAAAAGGAACAAATGATGAAGCTGTCAGAGGTGAGTATCGACTTTTTTTTTTTTGGAAAATTTCAAATTTCCCGCCATAAAAAAACTCAAAATTTATATTTTTCAGCAGTCTCCAGTGAAAAGCGAAGAAAACGAGAGGAGCCCCAAACAGAATGAGGAGGACTACACGGTGCCGACAAAAAAGTCAAAATCTGGAAGGCCGAAGAAGAATGCAGCATTCTCCAGCTACAGATTGGTACTGTCTTTTGGGATGAGAACACAGGCTCCGCCCACATTTTTTTCAGCGAAAATTAGAATTTCAAGTTTCTGAAACAGAGAGATAGGATGGTTAGAAAAAGACTGAGAATTTAGGCTCCACCCACTTTTTGAAAAGATAGGTCAGCTTGAAAAGGGGTACTCAAAGAAGTTCTAATGTTTTGTGCATTTAGGCTCCGCCCACTTTTGTCATCTGCAAAAGTTTTGAGATTCTGAGATTTTTGGTGTTTCGAAGATTCTATGCAGATGATTCTGAAAATTCGAAGTTTCGAAAGTTATCGAAATTTTCCGATTCTGAGTCAGATAATAGGATGGTTATGAAACGACTGAGAATTTAGGCTCCGCCCACTTTTTGAGTTTTTTGAAAAATGGACAAATTTTGGGAAGATTTATACACATGTATGAAAAACCTTTGAGTTTTTAGATCCTGAACTGACTAAAATTTCAAGCTCCGCCCACTTCCAGATTTTCAGAGTCCGCCCATCCTATAATTTTTCAAAAAGCTTTTTTCAAATTTAGAGCTTTCAAAAGTCTATTCGGAAGAAAATTTCCTGAAAAAATTGTCCGAGAACATTTTTTCGGAAAAAATTTTTTCGAGAAATTTTTTTCGAGAAACCTTTCGAAACAGCGGCAAAATGACACACTGGTCTTAATGTCTCCCAAAACTGTTCAGAAGTGGGCGGAGCTTACAAAACTCTATTATTCTTTCAGTACGAAGAACGCGACATAGAATTCTTCATCCACCAAGTCTCTGACAACCATCTGATTTGGGACCGTCGAAACTCGCTGATCTACGATGGAAATCTGATTCATGCCACTTTTGACAAGATCGAAATTTGCTGCCAGTTTTTGTCGAGGAAAAATGGTAAGGCATTTTTTCGTGGCCCCAAAAGTGGAAAACTAGTCCCCATGTTAAAATTGCAGGAGAGAACGCGTCGCGCCTCTGGACAGAGCTCTCCAGTGAGTACAAACGGGAGAAGGCGAGAATAGAGAATTTGCCGAGTGGCATTTATTCGGAGGAGTTCGAGATCCGCTTCCCGTTCATGCAACAAATGTGGTTTCTGGAGATTGAGAGCGCCGCCGAGATGAAAGAAGCCGACTCGAATAGTCTGGAGGAGACGATTTGTAATCTGGCGAGACAGAAATCGATTATTGGAACTTCGGATGGTGAGTGCAAAGTTGAGAGGATTGCCTGAAACTCTAGAAGTGATACAGAAAAATAACTTGAAAAAAAGTTTTATTTGTTTTTTTTTTCAAATTTTTTTTCAGAATTTTCAAAATGCTTCAATCTCGATAAAAATTGATTTATATGCCTAAAATCAACTTTCGGATCGAACTCCGAAGGAAAAATTCCGAAAATTTTAAAATTTTAAAAGTTCAAAATTTTCGAATATTTTCAAAATGCTTCAATTTCTATAAAAATTGATTTATATGCCTAAAATCAACTCTAGAATCCAATTCCGGGAAAACATTTCAAAATTTTCAAAAACTGAAAAAAAAATTTTCGAGTTTTTTGGACCAAAAACTTTTTTTTCCCAAAAATTTTCAATTTTCCCCCATTTTCTTCCTAGGCAAAAATTTGGCGCCAAATTCAAATTTTCAAGTTATTTCAGCCCCAGAACAATCCCTAACCGCCTTGTCCACACCCATCGAGCAGTTGAACTCAACGATAACCCGACTGATCAGTGTGATGGACCGAAAAGCAGACGATTCGGCTGCTCTACAGGTGCCCGCAAAGTATACGGATATTGTGGAGCATTTGTGCGGCTTCCTGGATAAAGTACCCAGAGAGAAGCAGATGGAAGTCAAGTGCAAGATTTTCAACTTTTTGGATACACTTAATTGACATTTTTCTGCTTATTTTGTGATTTGTGTTGTAAATAATGAATTTTTTTGAACTTTCTGAAATTTTTTCATGTTTTTAGACCCCAAAATCTCGAAAATTGACGAAGATTCGCTCAATTGCTCAAAAATCTTATTTTTGGGTTACTGTACCCTTAAAGGTGCATGCCCACTTTCGCGCTCTGGTCTCGCAACGATTTCCAACTTTTCCGTTTTTCCATCATTTTCAATTATTTTTTTTTCCATTTTCCCTTCGATTTGCATCATTTTTCCCTGTTCTTTTGATGTTTTCCGACTGAAATCCATAGATTTAATTGAATTTTCTAAAATTCCACACCGAAAATCATATTTTCCCGGCGAAAATTCCAGAGAAAACCAGAAAAACAAGAAGGAACGTGAGATTTCTGAAAAAGCGAAAAGTGAGAGAGGATAAGAGAGAGAAAGACAGAGAAATGTACATAATAAAGAGATTTGTGAGAGAGGCGCAAATATACCTGCGAAGCTATTTTTAGTTAGTTTTTGGCTCACTTTTTTGAGATGGATCTTTTAGGGGAATTTTTATCGGCGGAAAATGGGTTATAGAGTGAAATTAAGCTTATTAGACATTCAAAAATCGTTTTTTTCAGGTCGAAAAACCCCGTTATGTCGAAAAATTCGTCAGAAAAATCAAGGAAAAAAGTTATTTAAAAAAAAAAAAATTTCAGTTTTGCTTCAAAATTTTCATTTCCCAGTTAGCCTAAGCTTACTCTAGGTGATTCCACTGAATTCAGCACCGAAAACTACCCTAAACCCTGAAAGTTTTGATTTCCATCGAAAAATCCACAAAAAGTCAAAGTTTTCAGAATTTTCCAGAAAATTGCATCACCACTCATAGGATTCTCCTTGTTGTTTTTTCTCTTATTTTCTGTGAAAAAAAACACTCATCTATGGTCGCCATGCGTCGCCGCGCAGTAACACACACACACACACGTGTTGTTTTGTTTATCTCTGGGTTTGGAACCTTCTGGAACCAAAGAAAACCTTGGTTTCCCTTGGTTTTAGACCATTTTTGACGGTGAAAATGAGGTTTTCGTGATGAATGAGGTCGGAAATCGGATTCGGTAGAATTTTTTAGTCTAAATCTTGAGTTTTTTGGAAATTCGAAATATTTTGAATATTTTTCAAAAAAAATTTAAATTCTCTGTGTTTCAGGTCAGTTTTGCCTGAAAATTCTAATTTTGAGGTCTATTTCTCTATTCGAGACATCTAAAATGCTCATTTTCTGCTCTAGGTGTGCTCAGGACCATTGTCAAGAGTTGGGGTCAATTTTGTCCTGGTTATTCCAAACTTAAGGGTTATTCTCCAGTTTTTTTTCAGTTTTTCGTCATTTTCAGACCGAAAAGTCGGACTTTTTGGTCAATTCTGACCCGAGCTCATGTTATGAGACTGAAAATCAGAGTGGCAAACATTTGGTCGATTTTGGGTCATTTTTGACCTGGAAGTTCGAAAATTTTGTCATGAAATTGGAAGTTTTGAGGTGTTCGCTCGAAAGTTTTGAATATTTTAGGCAATTCTAGCCTAGCAATTCTCTCCGGCTCATTTTTGACCTCTAAATTCGAATTTTTCGGTCCATTTTGACTTAACTTTTTTCATCCACAAGTTGACTCTCAAGTCAACTTCGAATTTTCCGAAATTGGGGCTAATTTCACTCGAAAAAATACGAATTTTCCATATAATCCCACCTCACGACCCTCTGTAGTCAAGGTTTAGGCCGCCCCCAATGACCCAAAAATCCGCAAACGCGCCCCACGGAACCTATCCGAGGGGGGCTTCTCCCCTCTCGCCTCTATTCCATTCTATACCGCCCCTGAGCATCGCCGCCCCACTCCGTCTCTTTTTTTACATTTTGCACGTCCCCAACGCAGTTAGTCTCTCTCGTTTTCTCTCGCTCCCTCTCCTCCATTTTCTCACTATTTTTCGGGGTGAGGGAGTGGAGACGCAGAGAATGAGATGGAGAGATACTTGGAGGAGGGAGAGAGAGAGAGAGATCGGTTCCGTCCGTATTTCTTCTTTCTCTTCTTCTTCTACTGATTGAAAGAGATTTTCTTCGATTTTTTTGATAAATTTCATTTTTCCCCCATTTTATCTTGTTCTTTTTCCATTGGTTTTGCTAAGAAACTCGAGCTTCCACGGTGGAAATTGGGTCTAGACAGTCGATAGACCTCTAAAAATTTGAATTTTAGGCCTGAGACTTTGGATTCTTCTCGATTTTTTAAGACTGTCATGGTCTATTTGTCGATGAAGATGGAAAATGGTGCAGAAAATCCCAAATTTTAAGACTGAATTTCGGGATTTCTGGAGTTTTTCCCGATTTTCGAGGTCCCCATTTTTATGGGTGATTTGAAACTTCAAAAGGCATTTTTCTAGGAGATTTCTAGATTTTAAGCCTTGAAAAGTGAGATTACCCAAGATTGCATCATGTTAATCTGAGCTCACCATAACCTCTGTCAAAAACGGATCAACCTGATGACTTTTCGAGTTCAGAGAATCCCAGGATTCTGAATTTTTCGAAATTCAAAAAAGTCCACCCGTACTTTCTAGTCTGACAGCGGCGGAAAAGAGACACAGGTGTCTTGAGGTGTCTTGACTATGTAACCACCGTGTGTGTATGTGTCTCGGTCCAAGGAGACAAAAGACAGTGATGTATCAGATGACCCGTGTGAGGAGAGAACAAGGAAACGTGCGAAAAAACTACACGGAGAACTTAAATGTTCTGGTAGAGGTTTTTAACGCCGCCAGGTTGACTGTGAGAGCGGAAAGGAGATTCCTCGAAAGTCCTTGCGTTGTCAAGGTGGATCTTTCGACCCATAGACTCTTCGGTTCCATTTTGAGCGTCTGGCCGATCTTCAGTAGAAAATCTGATCTCCATGGTCGTGGCTCACTCAGATTCAGTGTAACGGAGCTGACAAATGTGTTGGAAATTTGAAAAATTATCCAATTTAGCCTGACTTTCGATGAAACCTCCACATTCGGCTCTGGAAGAATCCTAGACTCTGCCCCAGTTCACAGTTTCAACGCGCCACCCGGTGTACTTTGGCGACTATCTCTTTGTTGGCTCACACACTCTCTATTCGTCTGTTGAATGAAAGAGGCTTGACACTTTTAACCTTTCCTTCTCTGTTTTATTTTCGGATTAATTTCATCTCTCTCTCTTTCGAGTAGAATGGAGACTTCCAGAACGTTGCCTTGATTCTTAGTCTCGCCACCCTTTTGATCTCCATTGCAGTGACTGGATGCCAATGTTCTTCAGTTTTGAACAAGGTCTAGAAGACACTATCACTGGGATCGAACTGATCCTTGATCTCATGACGGCCAGGTTTCACGAGGTCTATGAGACTCTAGAAGGCCTAGAAGGACCTCGATCAGATGGCGTTTACCGGGCGGAGCCTCATAGCTTCTTGCAAATGCTCTGTGTGTTTACCTGGAAACATCTGGAATCGAGAAGGTTACGTCTACATGTTTTGCTGTTCCTTCAGTCTTTGAGAATACTGACAATGAGAGACTTCCCCTCTTCTCTTTCTTCAAGGAAACTTTTCAGTTTTCATAAGTCTTCGTGATGATGTGAACGTTTGACGAATTCTATGAAATGTATCTTTTAGTATGGAAGAATAAAGGAAGGGAAATAGAACAGCCTGAGTGTGTGTAGCCATAGGAAACGAGACGGCTAGGGATGGAGGATTTATGGACATTTTCCGGTGTAGTAGGGGACTTGAGAAAGAGAGGAGAGAGGAGGGAAACGAATGTCCATATTTTTCCCTTGCCATGAGAAAATGCACGTATTCTGGCGTATTCGACGAACAACGTTGGCTGGGCCTGGGTCGATAGAGACCTCTGCAGGGCTTCTTTGGCAATGTGGACATCTGGACAAGTGGAGGCACATGCACTAGGTTTGATTCGGTTTTGACGATGAAAAATGCGATTTTTCTCTCAAAACTTGAAGTTCTTTCATGGTTTTTTGAGCAAGAATGAATTCTGACATTTTTCATGTCAAAAGATGGCAGAACCTGGGGGTGGAGAATTGACTAGATTCTTGGATATGGTGACATTTTTTTCGCCAATTTTTTTTCTGCAAAGATTAGGTGTAGGCAAAGATTAGGTGTAGGCAAAGATTAGGTGTAAAGGCAGGGCTAACTTTCCAGTGGAGTCTCTACTGGCTTGCTCGGAATTGAAAAACGAATATTCCGATTGTCCGGTATTTCCGACGGGAAATTTTTTTTCGGAAAAATTTTATGGTCGTAAAATTTTTTCCGGAAAAAAAAAGTTTTCTGATTCTCCGAAATCACTTTTCCGAGCAAGCCTGCTCGTGACTATAACTGGATTATGTACCTCCTTTAGTTGCTAATCTTGAACCGCTTTCATCCCTTTCCATTTTCTCCGGATAACTCTTTTCCTGAAATCTGATTTTTAGAATGAAAATCGGGTTTTCAGAAGTTCAGACTCTGAATCTGGAGCTGGCCTGAGTTTTGGCAAGTTTTTAACGAAAAAGCAAAGAAAACCTGAGGATTTTACCCGTAGAATCATCGCATCGCCAAGCTTCGACCTAGTCCGAAAATTTCAGATTTTGAGCCAAAAAACATCGATTTTCAAAGTTCCCGCCCTTTTCTTTTGTTCCATCTCGAAATTCCGACTTCCCTCGTTTTTTTTTGGACTCTACCTCACCTTTTTCCTCCATTTTCGACTCAATTTGCACCCAGAGAAAACGTTGCTCTCATTTCCAGCCATGACACCGTTGATGGACCCATCAACGTCTCTGGCCAACTTCACCTACGACCAACTATCAGACCTCTGCCAGAATCACACGGCGGCGGCCGCAGCGGCGGAAGTGCTCGTCCAGAATCTGACGTCTCCAGAATCCGCGGCGGCGGACCTCTTCTCCTCCTCGACGAAACCCTCGCCGATCTACGTATGGGGCATCGGACTGCTCTTCGTGACACTCATCAATATGTGTGCAGTCGTGGGCATTGGAGTCATGCGGTATCTGACGAAGAATACCTATAATCAGGTAAATTTTGATGGTTTTTGAGCGAAAAAAATGGAGAAGGAGGTCCAGGATTGCTCAGCATAAAAAGGAAGGAGTTGGATTGCTCAGCAAAGCAATGAATCTTCAAAATTGCTCAGTATAGCAATGAACCTTGGATTGCTCAGCATCCAGAAAAGCTCAGCGAGGCAATAGAGATCCTGGATTGCTCAGCATCTAGTATTGCTCAGTATAGCAATTGATAACCTGGAAGGCTCAGCATCGGGGGTTGCTCAGCATAGCACTACAATCATTGGATTGCTCAGCATTATCCAAATAGCTCCAGAATTGCTCAGCATTGCCACTGAAATGTCCCCTAAACCGAACAACCACCTTATTCTTCCAGATAATCACACTATTCGTCGGCCTCGGCGTCGGCTCACTATCCGGCTCCAGCTTCTATCATTTGCTCCCCCAGGTGAGTATTTCATTGAAAAAATGGAAATTTTGATGAAAATTGAGTCAAGATCTTCGAAAAATCAAGATTTTCAGTTGAAATTGAACCGTTTTGAGCCATCTGAAAGCTGGAATGCTTAAAGTTGTGAAGTGTTGGTTTGCATGAAAATCAGCTGAAAATCTCAAATTTTTGACTTCAATTTGGAGATTTTCCGTCATTTTTGACATGGATCTCTCGAAAGAGAAGTGATGATGATTCTGGCTGAAAATCATTTGAAAATTCCGAAAAACCCCTCTACTTTCAGGCCCATCCGGCACTCGTCGACGATCCCACACACTCCTACCTGCACATGGCGCACATCTCGATTCTCGGAGTCTACGCGTTCTTCTTCTGTGATAAGATCATCAAAATCATTTTGGAGATTAGAAAAGTGAGCAAAAGCAAAAAAAAGGATCTGAAAATGGTCTGAATCGACTGGAGAATCCGGTTGAAAAGGAGTCGAAAATTGCGGAAATAGAAAGAAAAAGTTTGAGCTTGGAAAAGCCCAGAATGACTAGAATCTATTGAAAATAAACTCAGATTCGTGAAGTATCGAAAAATTTCACCATTTTTCAAATTTCCAACTAGATTTTCAACCTGAAATGTTGTTGCAGAAGAACCAACACATCCACCACCGCCGTCTGTCCATCGAGAATCCGGGCATCATGTCGACGGAGAGAAGCGACTCGACGCTCACCACCGAGGCGGGCGACAAGGAGGAGGAGCTGTTGAGAAGTGTGCTCAAGAAGGTGAGCGTTTCTTCTGGATTGAAATGCGGAAAAAATGAGCCAAAAAATCAAGAGAAAAAGAAGCGATTTTGAGCCGAAAATCACCAAAAATGAGTCGAGAATATTGAAAATTGCCTAGTTTTACCCCTAGAAACATCGAATGAGATTCGACTGGAAATTGAGCTTTTCGAGCTGAAAACTAGCGATTTTGGACTCGGAAACTTTCAAGTCCAGGTTCGACCCAACAATAACGACCCCTATGTAGTTCGGAAGAGGGATGTCTAAAACCTATACTTCTACGTTCAAATTCTGCTTTGGAGAATTCTGTGAAGACCAGTAATAAGGCTCTCAAAGTACCTAATAGACGATTTTGTGGTCCTAAAACTGAGGACCCTAAAAAAGGACCACAGAACAGAACCGCCTATTAGGTACTTTGAGAGCCTATAACTGGTCCTCACAGAATTCTCATAAGCAGAATTTGAACGCAGAAGTATAGTTTCTAGACACCCCTCTTTTGAACTACACAAGGGTCGTTACTGCTCGGTCCAACTTCGACCTGGAAGTTTACCTGGTGAGCTGAAAAAAAAAGAAATTTCGGCCGATTTTCAGCCTTGAAATGGTGAAAATTTGGTGTCAAAACTATCAAGGGCCTGTGAGAGAGAAAATGGACTAAAAGTGCAGCGTCTGAAACTTATGATCAGGAAACCGTTGGCGAGAAAATGAAGAACCAGATTTTCGTTCTAGATTTGGAAAAATAGCATCTCATTTCTAAAATTTCCAGTTGCTGAAATTGAGCCTAAAACAGTTCCAAATCATGAAATGTTTCGGAAGGTTTTTGCATACATTGTCATTATTCTTGCTGAAAAAAAAAATTTCCCCCTGCCGAGCTACAAAAAAAATAAGTTTTCCCTGCCGAGCTACAAAAAAATTTGAATTTCGCTTCAAAAAAAATTTTTTAATATAAATTTCTCGTTATCCCGGAATCGAACCCCCGCCGCTCATTTCGCAGACCGCCACTCTACCTACGCACCACACACCCTCTCCCTACGCTTCCTCCTTTTTCCGTACACAAATCCGCAGCCGCCCACCGCTGCCGCCACCTCTCGCTGCTGCTTAGCTCGGCAATGTTAAACAAATTAGGCCAAAAAAAAAGTGCCGTTACCGTCAATTTTGACCATTTCTCTCACTCCTTTTTTTGCCGTCCTATAAAAAACGCATTTTTTGTTACATGGAAAAAATATGCGAGCTAGCCATCCAGCCTCCTTCCAGAAAATCGCATTCTTGCCGCTCAGTTCAAAAAATCTTGTTGTTCATCACTACAGGCAAGAATGGATATAACTTTTTTTTGTTCCGCCCGTTTTCTGTAATTTTTCACCCACTTGAAGAAGCCAATTTTTGCTTTCCATCGTCACCTAGCTGCCGAGCTAGAACCTGCTGTCTCTCTCGATATCTTCATTTTTGTAACTTAATTCGCAGTACCGAAACCCGCAATGCACGAATCGTTATAACTTTTTTCCTGCTGGATAACTAGCTCGGCCGCATGTTCCATTCGATTTCTCATCCCCTTTTACCTCTAGTCAAACATCCTTCAGTATATATTTTGCTTCCCTGTCAGTTTTATGATCCTTGAAAGTGACAACTCCCATTCCTACCACTAACTTTTTATCCACTCTCATGGCAATTCACTATTTTCTAGCCCGTTTCTCATGGTAGATTGCATTTTTTTGCCTCAAAGTGTCATTTTTACTCACTCGAAAAAAAAAATTTCGGTCCCCTTTGGGGACCAAATCATTTTCTCCCTGCCGAGCTACTCGCCGACTTAGCCGGCACTTGCCGGCAACACGGTGGCCATGTGTGGGTTTTTGACCCAATAAAGCCGATTCTCATTTCCAGGGAATGATGAGCCGTGCGGATGTGGACGAGACGGAGATGATGACACTCGCCGATAAGTCTGGAAAGTCTATGGGAGATCAGGTGAGTCGTTTTGGAGCACCTTGTTGTTGCAAACTTTCGTCTTCATTTGGATTTGTTGTGCACATGCTAAAAAATCTATTCAAGTTATGAAGTTTTTAACCAACAGAAATCTAATGATTCGAATGAAAATGAAAGAAGACGTCCCAAGAAAAACCTGAAACACGCCCCCCGCCGTCCTGCTGCCCCATTAGTCTATCTCCGATAGCATAGTTTTGAGTTGCTTTAACTGTAGTGTGTGTACGTTGATGTTCAAACTACATACAGTATCGAAGAAATATCGAGTTTCGGTTATTGATCAGTGCACAATAAGGGCGACGTTGGACCGCGAAGTTCAGGAGCCAATTGAGAGAGTCTCCTGGACTCCTGGACTCTGATATATTGCTCATTGTGCGCTGAGCAATCCACCATTCCTACGTATTCTTCGATCGATACATACTGTGGCTTGCCGTACTATTTTCGTTTGAGTGTAGTCTCGATCTAAAAAGCGTTTCTAGAAACTGAACACCTCCACACACGTGCTCTCGGCGCGGAAGGCCCTTACTAAAGTGATATGCACGTTTCGGGGAGGCAGGTCGGCTGGACAGGTAATTCGGACGGAGGGAAATATCCTCAAAATTGGAAAATTGCATAGTTGCAAACGGGCCGGCCCGGGCAGATGGCGGGCCGGCAGATAACTAAGTTTTAGAACAAGATAATTGGACGGATTTGGTATCAAATGATAGATCCCGACGAGGTCCATCTTAGCTATATCATACGGGCCGGCTTAGGGTCCATTAACATATCGCGGGCCGGGCTAGAATGGCAAATTTGGCCAAAATCGGAGTTTTCGCCGTTCTAGCCCGGCCCGCGGCATGTTAATGGACCCGAAGCCGGCCCGTATGATATAGCTAAGATGGACCTCGTCGAGATCTATCGTTTGATACCAAATCCGTCCAATTATCTTGTTCTGAAGCCGAGTTATCTGCCGGCCCGCCATCTGCCCGGGCCGGCCCGTTTGCAACTATGGAAAATTGAGCCCTAATAACACTGAAAGTCACATAAAGAAGCTCCACTTGCACCAAACTCACACTTTGACTTGTTTTGGAAATTGCTTTTGTGAAACAAAGCTCATTTTTGACTTCGGCATCATTAAAATCCACGAAAAATGCTTTCAAATCGGAGAAGCTGAAAAAGGTCGAAAATCACTTGCAAGACTAGAAAATGTGCTCAGGATTCATAAAAATCACATTTTTCAACCCTAGAAGCGACTGGAGAGGAACTGGAATTTTCAGTGAAAAAAAAACACATTTTCTTGGTTTTCTGACCCATAGAACCTCAATTTCGACTTCCAAAAATCGATTTTTGAGGTTAAAATCTCCAGTTTTGCCTCAAAATTTTCAAATTTCACGCCAAGAAAACGCCCCTCTTCCCCCAAATCAACGATGCCATCATCACCCCTCATCTGATTTCAGGCGCACGGCATCTGCGTGCACGACCACTCGATCGAGTTCCGCGCCGGCGACTCGGCGATCGCCGCCGTCGCCTGGATGATCGTGTTCGGCGACGGACTGCACAACTTCATCGACGGCATCTCGATCGGCGCCGCGTTCGGCCAGTCGATTCACTCGGGTCTCTCCATCTCGTTGGCCGTGCTCTGCGAGGAGTTCCCGCACGAGCTGGGTGAGAGAAGACGAACTTGAAATTGGCTGAAAATGAACCTCTAGAAGCCCCGAAAACCGCATCAAAATTTGGCTGGAAAACATGGATCGGAGAGCTTAATAAACCCCACCGAAAAGTGCTCAAAATGAGCCGAAATTTCTAAGCAAAACCTTGAAAATCGCTTCTGGAAACATTGAATTTCGTAAGAAGTAGCTTGAAATGACCAATTTTCTCACTTTTTTGGTTGAAAATGACCCAAAATGTCTGAAAATGACTCTCAAAACAACCCCCCTTTGGTTGCAGGTGACGTCGCCATACTGGTCGCGTCTGGAATGTCGCTGAAGCAGGCGCTCGTCTACAATCTTCTCTCCGCCATCACTTGTTATGTTGGTACGGATCTTTTTTTCTTTTTCTGGTTCTGAGCGTTCTGAATAGGCTCCGCCCACGCAACGATATCGCAGTATTCGAAATTTGCAGGCTTCGTCATCGGCGTCATCATCGGAGAGCTCGGACCGGACACGTCGAAGTACGCGTTTGGCCTGGCCGGCGGCATGTTCCTCTACATCTCGTTGGCTTGTATGGTGAGTTTTTTTAATGTACTTGGGATTCCAAAAAGACGGAAAATTGGATGAAAATGACTGAAAATGTCCTGAATCTGACACATTTTAACTGGAAACAGTCCTTGAATTGGCCCACCAAAATGCTCCAAAATGCTTTCTAGTTTGTAGTCGAGCACAGACGATAAGTTTAATGATTTCGGAGGGAAAAAAAGCGGATGAAAATGATCCAAAATGGACCAAAAATGAACGGAAAATGACTGAAATCTGTCAGATTTCAAATCTGACTACATCTGACTGAAAATGGTAAAAAATAACCGAACCAGTACCTGACTGAAAATTATGAAGATCTGACTGAAAAACGTCTAAACAGGGCAAGACTAGTCCGAAGTTTCACTGAAAGTTTTTGAAAATTGTCTGGAAATCAATGAAAGTTATGAAAAACGACCCAATTAGGTCCCCAAATCTGCTAACATGCTTAAAATTTGTAGTTTGTAGTCGAGCAGACCAACTTCTCGTACTTGATCCGTTTTCATCGAATTCCAACCCGATTCTGGCTCAAAATGCCTTTGAAAATGGCCAAAGCATGGCTAAAAATGCTTCATGCAGTCTCAGAAATGGTTCAAAATTCACTGAAAATAGAAAAACTAGTCAAAGTTTGCCTCAAAAATGTCCCGAATCCTATTAAAAGTGACGCGAAATGCACTGAAACTGAGTAAAAATGACTAAAAATGCTCCAATAGCCCGTTCGCGAATGCTCCATCGCAAAACCGCCAAAAACGGATCATTTACGGATCTAAAACCTGGTCCCATCCGTAACGTATCGCCAGCGCTTTACCTGTGTTGGAGTGGATCGAAATGCTCTGAATTCTCTCAAAATGACTTGAAACGCACTGAACGCAGTCGAAATTTGGCTCAAAATGCTCCAGCTATGCTCAAAATAACTTTATATGACTCAAAATGCTCTGAGAATCACACAACTCCCCAATATTTCCATTCTTTCCTTCTTTCAGATGCCCGAAATGAAGAAGGCGATGGAGGAGGCACTCAATGTGTCTCTCCGACACGGAATCTACGTGCTCTTCCTCCAGTCCGTCGGTTTGTTCTCCGGACTCACACTGATGTACCTCATGGCGCGATACGGAGAGGAGATTTATGTTCCTGGCGATTAGAATTTATCTTTATATATATATATATATATAAATATGGTTTTTCGAGTGAAATTTTGAGGTGTTTTTTTTTCGGAGAAAAATGGGGTAAAACCCGTGATTTTTAGCGCGAAAAAGTGGAAATTTTGTGATTTTTGAAGTCGATTTTGAGTTGAATTTTTCATTGAAAATTCGAAAATTCTTCGATTTCGGTCATAAATTTTCAAAATTTCCAGTGTTTTTTTGGCTGAAAATCATCGATTTTTAAGCCAAAAAAATAGGAATTTCAACATTTTTGGCTTAAATTTCGAGCTGAAAATTGGAAATTTTTCAAACAAAAAAAGTTTTTCTTTCGACTCAAAATCTCAAAATTTCATCATCATGATCATTTTCAGCTTCTAAAACTCTGAAATCTTGAAAAAAATTTTTTTGGCTGAAAATTTTCGATATTTTCATTATTTTCACTTCAAATTTTCTCAATTTTCACTCGAAAACCAAGTTTTTTCCTCAACTTTTTTCTTTCATTGTCTCAAATCTAGGCGAGTTTTTCTTTTTGGTTTTCGAATTTAACGAGTTTTTTTTTTGGTCTTTTTTGGAATTTCTAATGTTCACCCATTCTCCTCCCCCCTCCTCATAGAAAAAACGCGTAATTTCTCATATTATTTTACTTTTTTTTTGTCAAAATTTTCGAATTTCAATCAATAATATGAATGCATAATAGTAGGTTGTCCCCCTCCAGCGAAAAATATCAATTTTCGAAATTTTTTTGAATTTCGCGCCAAAAAAAATTGTTCCCAAGTTTTTTTTGTCCTAGAGCTTTTACTACTTTCGTCCCTGTTCCTCTTCTTGTTCACCAACAACATCCCGATTGTTTCCCGAAAAATTCAGAAATTTTTTTTGAATTTTTCGAGTCAGAAAATGTGCTCCATTGAGAAAACTAGGTTACCCTGCTCATTTTGACCCCATTTGTGCTATTTTTTACATTAGAGCGCGTTTACTGACCCAATATCTTTTTGGGTTTGAAAGTTCGCCTTTTTATCACTAGAGCGCATTTTCTGACTCCGGTCTCATTTTTCGAGACTCCGCCCCCTCCTCCCTCTCCAAAATCCATCTTTGATATCGATCTGTTTCATTCTCTGTTTGTTTTTTTTTTGTCTCTTTTTTATTATTATTAATTTTTCTTATATTAACGACAATGAAATGATGATGCAAGTGTGCTCCATGGAGACTGCATAGAATAAAAGAGTCAAAATATTATCAATAGAGCGCACTTTGCTCTCTCTGTCTCATTTCTTATGGCGACAAATGAGGAAGAGGGCGTGAACGATGCCGGGAATGAAGAAGAGGCAGGTGAGCAGAATGTTGAACAGCACCTGGAGACCACAACCGTCCGAGAGGAGCACCGAGATTGGCTGGAAAATGTTTTTTGAAATTTGAAAAAAAAAATTCGAACAATTTTGGAACTTTTTGGTGAAAAAACGGAGAAAATCGGACCAAAATGAAGAAAGTTAGGGTTGCGGGTGAGTAAGTGCGCTCTATGGAGTAAAGTGGGCGGAGCTTTTGGAATGTGTCATCAGTAGAGCGCATTTTCAGAGTCCCCTCGAAATTTGAGACTTTTAACTGGAAAAATGGGGAAAATCGGATCAAAATGAAGGAAGTTGGGGCTGGGGTTAGTAAGTGTGCTCCATTGAGAAAAGTGGGCGGAGCTTTTTGAAATTTATTGTCAGTAGAGCGCGTTTGCTGACCTCTTTAGCGGGAAAAAACGAAGAATTTCGAGCCAAAATGAAAATTTTCAGAGAAAAACTGAAATTTTCAGTCAGTAAACGCGCTCTGTTGAGAAAAACACACTTTTGTTTATTCGCAATAGAGCGCATTTGCTGATTCTCGCATTTGCAAAAAATTGAGTCACAAAGTGCGCTCCATTGATAAAAACTGATTTAAAAATTCGATAATCCAAATTTAGGCCACGCCCACTTTTTTTTGCTTTTTTTTTTGTCAATAGAGCGCATTTTCTGATCGAAAAAAATTTCAAGAAAAATTTTTCACTCACCGGGAACAGGAAGGCGAAGATGATCTCGATGAGCCAGCACATTTTTGAATCCGATTTTTTTTTGGCGGGAAAATTTTTTTTTTCCGATTTGAAAATTCTGGAGAAAAAACCAAAAATAATAAGCAACCGGGAGGGGAAATTTGTTTTGGCACTCTCTGGGAAATCGGGGCGAAAAAAACTAATCAATTTTTCCGGCCAAAAAAAAATTTTCACCTGTTTTTGGCATGTTTTTGTGCTCACAGACGCTGCTCATATGAGCCTGATGTATACGAAAAGGAAAATTTTCTGGAAGGAAAAACACGAGATCAGGCCCCTAAATTTGGATGGCAGGTGATTTTTTAAAAATTGAAAATTTCGAGTTAAAACTGATTTTTTCCGAATGAAACTAGCAAATTCATACTCAGCACGTTGAGAGCTTCAAAATAAGTATAACCATGCCTGGGTTCCGCCCACTTTTTGGGTCCCACCTGGAAGACTACGGTATGCGCCTTTAAACAGTGCTGAAAATGGCAAATGGGCGGAGCCTAGACGTGTGGGGGCTCATTTTGAAGCTCTCAACAAGGTGAATTCAGAAACGGCCTTTTTGAATACTGAATGAGTGAAATAAAAGTGACAGATAAGAAAGTGAATCTGAAAAACGTGCGTATCTGAAAAACAAAAAGAGCTATCAAAAAACTTTCAACTACAAAATTGCTCAGCTTAAAATTCTACACATTTTTGTAGTTGACAACTTATTGATATCTCTAACCGTTCTCGAGATACAAGCTCCCTGAGAGAGACGCAGACGCCGAGAGAGTCTGCGTCTCCTCCCTCCTACCGCTCTCTCTCTCTCTCTCGCATGGCGGAAAGCTTTGAACGCGTGTATCTCAAGAAGGGGTGGAGCAATTGAAAAACTATCAACTACAAAAATGTGTAGAATTTTGTGCTGAGCAATTTTGTAGTTAAAAGTTTTTTGATAGCTCCGCCCCCTTTTGAGATAAATTGATTTTAACAAGCCAGAGTCAATAGGATCATCACATAAAAGGAGTCTAGCTTTATTATCCACTTTTAATTTTAAAACTCGTATACTTTTAGAAAAGACTGACTACTTTAACAAGAAAAATCAAAGATAATAAGGTGAAAATCGCAAAAACCAGACCTAAGAAGAATTTCCTTTTTCTCTCTATTTTTCGAGTTTCTTCCATTTTTCCTTATTTTCAGCTATTCCCGTCTCGATTTTCTATCCATTCTACTATATTTCCCCGTTCAAATCCATCCAATTTCCCTTTTTTTCCGTTTATTCTTGTGCTCCTCCATTTTAATTCCAGCTCTTCGTGGCCTAGAAAACGCCGCTGGCCGAGGTGGCAAGCGCGCTCCATTGGACACCCAACGAAAATTCGTATTTTTCTGCCGATTTTATTGGATTCTTGTTGTGTTTTCTTGGTTTTCGATGGTTTTTAGTAATTTTTTTTGCTTCTGAATGAAAAATTGGGTTTTACAGCGATTTTTGGTGTTAAAATATGTAAAAATTGATTGAAAATTGGCGAAAATTGGCGGAAAACTTTGAAATTTCAAATTTATAGATTTTGGCTAGTTTTAAAAGGTTTTTCGTCGTTTTTATTGCATGTTATGTGATTTCTGAGCTGTCAATATGTCAAAACCATCCATAAAAGTGTCAGAAGCTGTCAGAAATTGAGGGTGGAAATTTTTCAAAAAAATTTCAACTTGAATTTTTTGATTTCTCCCACTTTCCCGGCTATTTTTTTATGGAAATCTCGATTTTTTGCCTAATTTCACTCGATTCTCCATTGTCTTCCACCTAAAATTGGTAATTTTCAAAAATCAATGTTTTCAGCAAACATAAAAATGGCTGATCTGCCACCGAACAGCACACTCTACATTCACAATCTCAACGAGAAGATCAAGATCGACGAGCTGCGCAAGTCGCTGTTCGCCGTGTTCAAACAGTTCGGCGACATCGAGAGCGTGATGTGCTTCAGGACGTTGAAGATGCGCGGACAGGCGCACGTCATCTTCACCAAGGTGGGGGATCGATTTTAGAGTGAAAAATCGAATTCTGAAGGGAAAACTAGGTCGGAAATCGATTTTCTCGCCGAAAATTGACCCAGAATCGAAATTGTTTGATTTCGGTCGATCTTCATCGAGAAAAATTGATTTTCAAGTCAAAATTCGCTCAAAATTTCAAATTTTCCACTAAAAATTGCCCATTTTCAGGTCGAATTCGCCGAGGCCGCCAAACGATCGCTCTCCGGATTCCCGTTCTACGAGAAGCCAATGGTAGGGATAGTGAAACGATTTCAACCCAAAATCAACAAATTTTCATCGAAAAATGAGATTCTGGGGGGAAAAAGCGTCATTTTTCAACTCAAAATCACTAGAAACCCATGTGTTTCGACCTATGACCAAGTTTGAGCTCAAACTTGGTCAAAGCTTGAAATTTCAGGTTTTAAGCCATTTCTGAGCTCAAAATAGCTCAAAAAGCTTGTTTTTGAGCTCAAAATCATCACAAAACCTCATTTTTGAACCTGAATCAGTTTTAGTTGATAGTGATCAATTTTTACCTCTTTTTGCCATTTCTGGTTCAAAAAACTCGGTTTTTGAGCATTCTACCTACGAAAATCGCCGAAAATTGAGTTTTTTAAAGCTCAAAATGATTTTTCAACCTGAGACAAGGCTCAAATTTCACTCACCATTTCCCTTTCAGAGAATCCAATTCGCTCGCGAGGACTCGGACGCCATTGCGAAGACCAAGGGAACCTACGTGGAGAGACAACCCAAATATCTGACGGAGAAGGTGCAGAAAAAGCCCAAAGCCAAGAAGAGAGACGCCGGCGGCGAGGGCCCGGCGCCGCCCAACAAGATCCTCTTCTGCACGAATCTTCCCGACAACGCCACTGCCGAGATGTTGGAGATCATGTTCAATCAGTACGTCTTCCCTTCCTTCTTCCTCGTTTTGGAAACCGGCAGAAAGTGCTAAGAACGAGTGAAAATGAGCCAATGTATACCGAAATATACCGAAATTTGAGAAAAAACCGCCCAAAAATGAGCCAAAATCACTAGAAAATTGAGCTCTCCCTCTCATTTTTTTTTGTCGTTTTTTCGAGAGTCCATCAGGTCCAACCTGACATTGTTTCGGCTCACGATCACCAGGTCTTCCCTTCTTCTTCTTCTTCTACCACTTGGGAAGAAGGGCAGAAAGTGCTAAAAATTAGCCGAAATATACCAAAATCCGAGGAAAAATCGGCCAAAAATGAGCCAAAATCTGAGGGAAAATGGAATTCTTCCTCTAGCGGCCACACAAGATTCAACCTGGCATAGGTTTTGGCTCATCTTCACCAGGTGAAGACGGTGAAAAGTCCAGTGAAGAGTTCACCGTCTTCAATGCTAATTTTAGAGCTGTAAATTGGCTGTAAAAATGGCTCAAAACAAGCCAAACTTGATCAAAAATGGTCCAGAAGGAAGCTGAAATTCGTGGAAAGTGTCCACAGAGCTCAATTCCGGGCTCTTTTTTGCCGAAAGAACCCAACCTTTCGCTCATTTTCCGTCCAGTTTTCAACTTTTCCAATCCCCATTTAACCGGAAAATTGAAGTTGGAAAAATGAGCCAAGGTTGGCTTCATTTGGCTGAAAACAAGCCAATTCTGGCTTATTTAGGTTCAACCTAACCACTTTTGGCTCATCTTCTCCGTTTTCATTGCTAGTTTTAGAGCAGAAATTTGCCTGGAAAAATGGCTCAAAACAAGCTAAACCTGTTCAAAAATGGTCCAGAAGCAGCATAAACTCATGAAACGTGTCCACAGAGCTCAATTCTGGCCCTTTTTTGGTCGTTTTCCAGCCAAATAAAGCCAACTTTTCGCTCATTTTCCGTCCCAGTTTTCAACTTTTCCAATCTTGGAAAATGGTAATTGAAAAACTGGAGGAAAAATGTGCCAAACCATTGCTTCATTTGGCTAAAAACAAGCCAATTCTGGCTTATTTAGGTTCAACCTAACCACTTTTTGCTCATTTTCTCCGTCTTCAATGCTAGTTTTAGAGCTGAAAATTTCCTGGAAACAAGCTGTAGAATCTAGACTTTTGAGCCTGACGTGTGCTTTGGCTAACTTCAATCGATTTCGACCCTTTTTTCGGTGGTTTTTTGGCCGAATGTAGTCAATTTTTGGCTCATTTTCCCTTCCCCACCTCTCCACTTCTTTGCAGATTCGCCGGCCTCAAGGACATCCGCATGGTGCCGAATCGTCCGGGCATCGCGTTCGTCGAGTTCGACACCGACTCGATGGCCATCCCGGCGCGTACCACCCTGAACAACTTCCGCATCAATCCGGAGCACGTGATGCGTGTGGACTATGCCAAGAAGTAGGAGAGAAAAGTCCTCCTAGTATGCAACGGATCTCTTCTATATATCTGTAATTTATTCCGTTTCTTTTTTGTTTGTAATTTAATAATTGATGATAAAATATACACTTTTTTTTTTGGTTTTTTCATTCGCTTTTTCTGTATGGTTTTTGAGCCGTTTTCAATCTATTTACACACTTTTTTTCTCCATTTTTTAGCATATTTTCAGATTCAAAACTCATATTTTCAGGTACAAAAAATGGCTGATATCAATCCGAATCACACTGTCTATGTGAACAATCTTAACGAGAAGATTAAGAGAGATGGTGAGAGAAGAAATAAAAAGGAAATTTAAGACCATTTTGCGTAGTTTTAGAGTGAAATTTGCGGTTTTGAAGTCGAAAAAAGAGATTTCTAATGGAAAAACGAAGAAAATCTCGATTTTTCGACCGGAAAATCGAGCTAAACAGGCTCAGAAAGCTCCTTATAGCATGCTTGAGGATTTTGAAGACTTCAGAAGTCTTCTGAATCAGAACATCTGAGAATTCCGAAATTTCGAGTTTGAACTTGATAATAAGAATTTCTCGCATAAAAAATGAGCTAGAAATCTTCAAGTATGCTCCTGTGGGCTTCTGCTCGATGCTGGTGTCTTCTGAAGGCTTCTGACGCATTCTGAATAGTCTGATGTCTTCTTGGTTGGTTCAGAGAGATACTGACGCTTTTCAGAGGCTTTTCGAAGCTTCTGGTTGGTCCTGGTGCCTTCTGAATGCTTGCAACATTTTCTAGAGATTTCTGAGCCAGCGTGACTTCTATTGGAAAGCTTCTGATGAATCCTGACCTAAGAAGTCTTCAGTAGCGTTCAGAATACGACATTCTAGACCTTCGAGGCCGCTGGACTCGTCAGGGAACAAGATTTGAATGCTCCGAATGCTTCCGATGATGTCAGTGGCGACTTTGAACCTTCTGAAAAACCAGAATCCTCTGACACCTTCTAGAGCTGCTAGAATTCTCCTTTGGACACATTCTGAACTCCCAGATGTTTTTTTGGCGTATTTTAGACCTTTTGAAGCTTCCAATAAAATCCTTTGGCTCCAGAACCTCTCTCCAACTATCATTCTAGTCCCCGGTTTTCTTGCAGAACTCAAACGCTCGCTGCACATGATCTTCGCGCAGTTCGGCGAGATCATTCAGCTGATGTCGTTCCGGAAGGAGCGCATGCGCGGACAGGCTCACATCGTCTTCAAGGAGGTCGCGTCGGCGTCCAACGCGCTTCGCGCTCTGCAGGTAGGAGAAATTGGGGACCTGAGGGTCTCGGGTGCATTTTCATGAAGTTTGCTCCAAATTTCGTGATTTTCGAGCCATTTAGAGCTGGAATCGGGCCAAAATCCTCCAAATCTGGAGCATTTTGAGCCGATTTAGGCAGTTTTTCAGTCATTTTCAGTCCAGGGATGTTCGGAACGGAATTCCGAAAATTCCGAAAATTCAGAGCATTTTCGGAATGAAATTCCGATCGGAATATTTCCGAAGAAATGTTTCGGAACAAAATTCCGACCGGAATATTTCCGAAGCTTTTTTTCGGAACGAAATTCCGACGGATTTTTTCGGAACGAACTTTCGAAATTTTAAGACACAGTATTTGAAAGTGTCTCAGAAACACAGTACATCAAATGGTTTGAAATATTTTGAAGCTTTGCAGTGATTTACGATACATCATGTGACTCCAATATACGCCATGACGCATTTTCAGTCGATGAAACTTCCGAAATTTCGAAACTTCGAACATCCCGAAAATTCCGAAATTCCGACATTTTGAAACTCGGAATATTCCGAAATTCCGAAATTTTGAAACTCGGAATATTCCGATATTCCGAAATTCCGAAATTTTAGAATCGGAATTTTTAGGCATTCCGAAAAATTCCGAAAAGGCCATTCCGAACATCCCTGTTTTCAGTCCCAAGGTTGAGCCAAAGCTCCACAACTGAAATCAGCTCTTCTGGACCAATGTGGACCAATTTTGACTGATTTGAAAGGATTTTAGGCCATTTTGAGCCATTTTCCGTGAATTTTGATCTATTTTTAGTCATTTTCCACTCAAAAATCTTGCAAATCCTACAAGTTTGAACCATATTGCTTCGAGTCACATTTGGAGCATTTTGAGCCAATTTAGACGGTTTAGAGTAAAATTTCCAGTCATTTTTAGTCCAGGTATAGCCAAAGATCAGCTTGAACTGTTATTAGCTAATCTGGATCAATTTTGACTGATTTGAGTGAATTTTGAGCCATTTTCCGTCTATTTTAAGCCATTTTCCACGGATTTTGGACTATTCTGAGTCATTTTCCGCTCAAAAATCTCACAAATTCTTCAGGGCTTCCCGTTCTACGGCAAACCGATGCGCATTCAGTACGCTCGCGAGGATTCCGACGTGATCGCCCGTGCCAAGGGAACGTTCGTGGAGCGGCGCGCGAAGACGACGTCGACTCGGACACAGAAGAAGCCGTACGAGAAGCCGACGAAGAATGGCGGCGGAGACAAGAAGGGAGACGCTTCAGAAGACCAGTCAGCAGACGCGGAAGTTACTGATGAGGGACCGGGAGTGCCGAATCACATTCTGTTCTGCTCGAACATACCCAGTGAGACGGAGCCCGAGCAGATTCAGAACATCTTTGGACAGTGAGTGATTCTTGTTAAAGTTAACCAGGGAACCTGTTTCAGACAGACTCTTAGAACTTTCTCTAAAATTGCACATTTGTAGAACAAAATCTGGGCTTTTGAATGTGATTTGTGGCCGCCTGTGCAAGTTCCTAGAAATTGAGATATGCGCTCTGAAAGACGGCAGACACCGTTCAAAGGGGGAATATAGAGAAAAATGGGATCTTTCGAAGCGCATATCTCGCATTCTAGAAACTTGCACAGGAAGCCACATAGCACATTCGAAAGCCCACATTTTGCTTTATAAATGTGCAAATTTAGAGGAGATTCTGAGAGTCTGTCTAAAACGGAATACCTCGTTTTCCTTGCCCATCGGAAACAAGGCCAACTTTGAGCCAAATCAACCATCATCATCTCGTTGTCCTAATCAATTTCCTACCTAAAAATCCAAATTTCTTTCAGATTCCCCGGACTGCGCGAGGTACGCTTCATGCCCTCAAACAAGGCTATCGCGTTCGTCGAATACGAATCGGAGGATCTCTCCGAGCCGGCTCGCCTGGCTCTCGACAACTTCCGCATCACGCCGACGCAACAGATCAAGGTCAAATTCGCTGGCAAATAATAATAATGATAATAATGTGTGTGTTGTTGTTGAGAATGTGTTGGGGTTAGGCTGAAAATGATGAGCTGAAATTGAAAATACGCTGAAAATTAGGCCAAAAATGAGCAATCTTCGACTGGAAATGCTCCGAAAATGATGAATTTCATTCAGATTTAGAAGTTTTGGCATTCAATTTCGACCATTTTCAGCTCGAAAATACTCAAATTTCAGCCATTTTTCGACTAGTTTTGGCTCAAAATTCATGCAATTTGCATCAATTTTAGACCAGTTTGAGCTGAAAATCCACAATTTTCCATCAAAAATTGGCTATTTTCAGTGCAAATTGGCCCATTTTCAGCTCAAAATTTGCCATTTTTTGACTAGTTTTGACCCGTTCTCAGCTCAAAACCCATCATTTTCAGCCATCTTTTTCCCTCCAATTTTCAGCTCAAGTGTTTTCCCTCCCCTATATGATATAATTTATTGTCTCCATCCATCCATCCATCCCATCAATTTTTTTTTTACTTTTTCTCCCCCTCGAAATTTCGATTTCTGTGTTTTTTGCATCTCACTTTCATTGTTTTTCTGTTCCTCTGTTTTTCTCATCGCCCTTTTTTCGTATTTTCTATTGGATTTTCAATTTTTTCTGTTCAGAATTTCATGAATTTTCTTTCCCCACTTTGTTCTACCCATTTCCAACAAGTTTCGGCTCAAAAAATGACCCAGTTTTAAGCCCCGCCCCCCGCTGGTTTAAGGTGAATGCTCACCTTTTGCATACCTGTTCAATCCCTTTTTTTTCAAAATTTGAATTTCCCGCCCATTTTTTTGTCATTTTTTCTAGAAATGAACTCTGCGCGAATGATGCAGCTGCGGTGCCAACTGCGCGCCCATCATCACAATCATCCGAGTTGTTGGAAGTGTAAGAAGGATGTGAAGGATCCGATCATTTGTCAGAAATGTGAGCAACATTTTTCGACGAAAAATGACCGAAAAATGGTTAAAAATTGAGATTTTTCAACGGTTTTTGGTCAAAAAATTGGAAATTTTTATACTTTTTTAGTCTCCTTTTTTTCCCAGGCAACGTCATCCAGCCGGTCGCCAGTGGACAGGACTACTTCAACTATATGGGTGTGAAGTTCGACTTTCGACTGGATCAGGAGGAGCTGAAACAGAAGTAATAAGGGGGGTAGAGACTTTAGAGCATTTTGAGCCAAAAATCGGGGAAATTGAAGCATTTTGAGCCAAAAACCGGTAAAATTGGAGCATTAGGTGTTGATTTTTGGTGATTTTGACTGAAAATTTCCGACTGAAACATGATTTTTGTGGCCATTTTAGCCCTGGACACAATGAAGTCCAACCATTTAATTTTCACCGACTTTGAACGGGAACTGACTGAGTTACAGTGCTTTGAAGTTTCCGGATATGGACTTCTAGGCGCTTCACAGGTCCTGAAAGTCAACATTTTGCAGTGAGAGCGCGAAATTTGAATTCAGCTCGCCGAGAGCTTCAAAATGAGCCCAAACACGACTAGGCTCCGCCCACTTTGACATTTTCGGTTTTTTCGTGGTGGGACCCAAAATCACGAAATTTTCAAACCTAGCCGTGTGTATACTCATTTTAAAGCTCGTTTTGAAAGAAACTCAACGGTATAATTTTCACTAATTTCGCTCGAAAACTGACCGAGTTACATCTATTTCAAATGTTCGTGGTGGGACCCAAAAATTTCGAATCCCATTGTGCTTATACTCATTCGAAAGCTCCTGACTTCAGAAATATAGTGATGACAGTTTCATGGGGCTAGTTTTCGATTTCTAGGCCGTCAGAAGCGAAAAACTCAGATTCTCAAAGTGCTGAAAGAATCTGCTTCAAATGTGGACAGATTTAGGCCGATTTTGGTTGATTTCAAATCACTTTTTTGGCGTCGAAATGCATGAGTCAGTCGGTTCACCTCAGGTCGACCTGCAGTCGGTCGACCTTGAGTCTTGTAAACCTCAGGTTAATCTGGGTCAATCAACCTCAGGTCGACCTGGAGTCAGTAAACCTCAGGTTAACCTGGAGTGTGTAAACCTCCGGTTGACCTAGAGTGCGTAAACCTGAAGTCCATCAACCTCAGAACGAAAAACCACCATTTATTTTTTTTGTTGGGATTCTTCAGATTCCGCCAACTCCAATCCAAACTCCATCCCGACCGATTCATGATGGCGACAGAAGAAGAGAAGGCGCTCTCCGAGCAACACTCGCGACGGCTCAACGAGGCCTATAAGGAGTTGGCGGACCCGTTCAAAAGAGCCAAATACCTGATGAAAGAGTGGGGAAAATCTGAGCAAGATGTGGAGAGAATGGAGAATCCCGAGATCCTGATGGAGATGTTGGAGCGGAATGAGGAGATTGATGAGATGAAGGGAGATGAGGAGGCGCTGAAACAGGAGAGGGATAGGATTGAGGTGAAAATGAGGGCGAAATTCGGAAAGAGCGCGAAATTTTGGTCTAGAATTGGCTGGAAATGAGATTTTCAAAATTTTCAGCAGCAAAAATGTTTAAAATTTCAAAATCAAAAAAAAAAAATTTTCAGACTTTTTTTTTCTTCCGAATTTTCGAAAATAGTGAGATTTAAAGTGAGTTGATTGAAAAATTGGAAAATTTTGACCTAAAATGAGCTGAAAAAAGAGATTTTGAGAAATTTCAGAAAATCGAATTTTTCAGCCAAAAAATTTTTTTTTCAAGAAAATCGAATTTTCTTCCAAGCTTCGAGAAAGGTCAAATTTTAATGTTTCGGACTGAAAAATTGGAAAAGTTGCGAAATTTTGACCTAGAACGAGTCGGTTTTCAGAATTTTCAGAAAATTTCAGCTCAAAAAATTTTCAGTCGAAATTTTCTAATAAAAACTTCAAATTTTCTAGACCATCGTCGGATTTGAAGGAGTTTGAATGGAAAATTCGGAGAACCCAAAAAATTTTGACCAAGAAATGAGATTTTCAGAGTTTTCGGTAAGAAAAATTTCAGCTCAAAAATTTGAAAATTTTCAAAAAAAAAACTTTTTTTTCAAAATTCAGAAATTTCAAAAAAAGTGTTAGAATATGATGTTTTCCGAGGAAAACTATGAAAACCAGCGAAAAATTTCGACCCAGTCTAAGATTTTCAGTCAAAAAGAAAAAATTTTTCAACCAGAAATTTTCAAATTTTCCGCTAATTTTTCCCTCATTTTTTCGTTCCAGAAAGAAATCGACGAACAACTGGAACAACTCGGTGCACATTTCGAGTCGAAGAGGATTCCAGAAGCCCGTGACGTCATCGGAAGGCTCACCTATCTCTACTCGCTGAAGAATACGGTCAACACGAAATTGGGTCTTAATTAGTCGATTTGGAGCGTTTTTAAGTGAGAAATTCGAATTTCCCGCCAAATTTTGAGCGGGAAAGTTTGAATTTTTTCGAATTTTCGAATGTACTTTTTTCTGTGAAAAATTTTGAATTTCAGCCTTTTTTTAGTGAATTTTTTTTTTTTCAATTTTTTTGAGTATTTCAGCGGATTTTTCCAGATTTTTTGTACTTTTTTAAACTCTCAATTTTCAGATAATCCATCTCTTTTTTCAGATGTCCAATGGATTTTTAGAAGTTCCGATTTCGGGGGGAAATTCGTCGCGCAGAAAAGTGGAGATTTGTCATGTGGACGGGCGGTTTTTTGCGTTGAAAAGTGGTACGGTAGATGGGGAATTGAACAATTTGAACGGATAATAGGGAAATTTTTGAAAAAAAAATGGTCAAATTTGCAGAATTTTGAGCCAAAAATCGAAAAATTTGAGCGATAAAAAAGTTCGAAAAAAAAAATTTTGTTTTGAAATTTTCAAATTTTGGGATTCAGAATTTACGAAATTCAAAGTTTTAGGAGATTCTGAGGTTTTGAAAAGCAGAAAAAAAAAATTTCTTGAATTTTTGGAGAATTCTGAAATTCCGAAAATTCAGAATCCAAAAAAATTCAGAATCCATGAATTTTTAGAATCTGTGAGAATTCAGAATCCATGAGAATTCAGAATCCCTGGCAATCCAGAATCCACAAAAATTCTGAATTTCAAGAAACTCAGAATCTCTGAAAACTTAGAATCTATGAAAACCTAGAATCTTTGAAAATTCAGAATCTTTGAAAAATCTGAAATTTTGAAAATTCAGAACCCATGAAGTTTCCAAATCCCTGAAAATTCAGAATCCCCAAAAATTTTTCTCAGAAAACTTTTTTTATCAAAAAAAATTTCCCCCAATTTTCCAGACTCCGCCTACCTGGAGACGGAAGCTCGTGTCTTCCTCCAACGTTCCTCGAATTCAGAAGACGTGACGTCTTCTGAAAATCCTCAACAAAAAAGTTGGCAATTCAACTCAAACCTATGCCCAATTTTGGCAGAACTTGTGGCGGTGCTGGTGGAATTCGGCTACGCGGACGTCTTCCGGATTCAGAAGACGTCGGATTCAGAATCACGGGAAGATTCTGAAGCGCCTTCGACGTCTTCTAGAAGAGGAGAGATTCTGGAGAAGAAGAAGAAGGCGTTGAGGATGGAGGAGATTCCGTTTGAGGATAGTCGAGAGTTCCGAACCAAACGGCTTGTGGTTCGCGATTTTTGGAAGAAGGGGTGGGTGAATGTTTAGAGGTGTATGAAATTTCTGGAAATTTCAAAAAATTTGAAGCATTTTGAGCCAAAAACGGAAAATTTCGGACCAGTTTTGACCATTTTTCGGAAGACTACAAACTACAAAAAATTGACATTCTTTTTTGCCAGAAATGGTCGACCTGAAGCATAGACCTCGTGGCGAACTGATCTCTGTAAACCTCAGGTCGACCTGAAGTCCATAGACCTCAGGTCGACCTGAAGCATAGACCTCGTGGCGAACTGATCTCTGTAAACCTCAGGTCGACCTGAAGTCCATAGACCTCAGGTCGACCTGAAGCATAGACCTCGTGGCGAACTGATCTCTGTAAACCTTAGGTCGACCTGAAGTCCATAGACCTCAGGTCGACCTGAAGCATAGACCTCGTGGCGAACTGATCTCTGTAAACCTCAGGTCGACCTGAAGTCCATAGACCTCAGGTCGACCTGAAGCATAGACCTCGTGGCGAACTGATCTCTGTAAACCTCAGGTCGACCTGAAATCAATCGACCTCTGGTCGACCTGAAATCAATCGACCTCTGGTCGACCTGGAATCCATCAACCTCAAGTCGACCTGAAGTCAGTTGACCCCATGTCGATCTTGGGTCAGTTAACCTCAGGTCGACCTAAAGTCATTCAACCTAGAGTCCGTCGACCTGATACAAAATGTGGTCGTTTCATTCACCCCAACTTCTTCCAGGTACTACCTAACGGACGGTACCCGCTTCGGCGGTCACTACCTCGTGTACACGTCGTCGCCCAACGAGTGCCACGCCGCATTCGTGCTCCTCTGCACACCCGTCACCGACGAGGAGCGGATTTCGGCGATGCGCTGTTGCAATCAGGTCAAGAAGACGTTGATTCTGGCGACGACGTCTTCGGGAGCCACACAACCCTATTATACGAAATGTGAATGGTTTCGGCCGGAGATGTTCATTCAGAATTGATCATTATCGATTTTTTTTTGTTTTTTTTTGTTGTTTGATTGAATAATAAATTTCATATTTTCTCGAAGATGTTCATTTCTGAAGTGAGTCTGACGTCTTCTGAAATCTGAAAAATTACTTTCGAAGTTTCTCGATTTTTTTTTGGAATCTCAAAATTTCAAAATTTAGTTTCAAAAAAAATTTTTTTTGGGAAACTTCTGAATCCAAATTTTGATACCGACGTCTTCTGAAATCTTGAAAAATTGAAAAAAATTTTTTCCGAATATTTGAAAATTTGAAGATTCTGAGTTTGACGTCTTCTAAAATAATACTTTTTTCAAAACTTCCGAAATTTCAGAATTCTGAGTCCGACGTCTTCTGGAATCGGAAAAAAATTGACAATTTTTTTTTCGAAATTCTAAAAATTTTAAGATTCTGAGTCCGAATGTCATCTGAATTTTTTGAAAAAAAATTCCCAAAACTTCAGAATCCTGAGATTCCAAGTCTGACGTCTTCTGAAATCTGGGAAATTGTTTTTTTTTCGAAATTTTGAAAATCCTAAAATTTTGTGAGTTTGAAGCCATCTTAATTTAGAAATTTTTATCGCATTTTCAAAAAATTTAGATTACAAAAAAAAAATATAACCTGATTATGCCTATATCATCAAATGGGTTTTTGGTCATTTATCATTTATTTTTGGGGGAGGACCCGAGACAGTCATCGGAATGGCAAACACACATTATTATTATCATCGGATTATTATTGCATATGCGCTCTATTGAGAACCTTTAAAAAAGAGGCGGGATTCTTAAGAACAGGCTAATACCACAACTCGGGGTACAAGAACATGAGCACATTGATAGTTATCAGAAAAAGATAAAAACTGAGTGAAACTTTTTCGGCGCGCGAAATGATCCGCTCCCAGTACGGAGCCAACTGTCCGGATGCTCCGATGCGCTCTTTGAGACTTATGATTTCGCGGAGCAAACTGACGATCAAGTCGATTTTTTGGGCTTTCTCCGCAGAGGTGCCTGTAATGAAGATGAAACTTGGATTTTTGAATTCGGCACGTTGAGAGCTTCAAAATGACTATAAACATACCCTGACCAGTGTGCGTTATCGACAACGTTTCGATAAATTTATCGACAAATTTACCGGTAAAATTTACCGATAATTTGTCGATAATTTGTCGACAAAATTTATCGACAAATTTATCGATATAACCGATAAATTTATCGGAGTTTTGTCGACAAATTTGTCGACAAATTTATCGATAAATTTGTCGCCGACAAATCACCGATAAATCCTGATTTCCAGTTTGTATGAAATTTGTCATTTTTTAATGGAATTTGTGAGTTTTTTGTCGGGAAAAAGCCTAGTAAAAATGCGATTTATATTTTAGATCCACTTTTTTATATTTCAGAGTCGAAATTCTATTTTCTGTTTGGGAAAAAACAAAAAAACAGTAGTGACTTTGCATTCAATAACTATTCAAGAGGGCCTCGGTGTTATTCACTTTTTCGAGAACTTTCGCTGGGAACAGAGAACTTTCTTCGTCCACTGGGTTCAGATTGCTAAATACGTCGTCGTCAAATTCCTTCGTATCAGAAGAAACGACGCTGTCTGAATCTTCGGAGATCGTCGTAAAAGTGACAGATCGTTCAAAAGCTCTAAATTTTTCATTCGATCCTAGCCCTCATATACCTAGGCATACCTCATACAAACAATGGTGCTCCAAATACTAGTATTATGTCCCTTTGCTAACTCGGGATAAAGTCATGAATCTTGTAGTGTTACAACAGTTTGAACTAATGAGACTGAAAAAATATTTAAAAAACATTGAAAACTGCTCAGCGGTTCACTTTCCCACAACAAGCTATTTGTCGCGACGGTAAAATTTTGTCGACAAATTGTCGACAAATCCCGATAAATTTTATCGACAATTTATCGGTAAAATGTTTTTTGTCGGTAAATTTGTCGACAAATTCCGATAAAATTTTGTCGACAAATTTATCGATAAATTGTCGAAAAGTCCGTTTGTCGATAATTTTTTGGTCGATAACGCACACTGACCCTGACTGCAAGCTACGCCCACTATTAGGGGTGTCCTTTTTTGGGAAGCCAGATTGAGACAAAGTGAATAAGAAATTTGAATTGCGCGCGTAAAGAGCTTCAAAATGAGTATAAACACGACCAGGCTCCGCCCACTTTTAATTTTTGTGTTTTCGTGGTGGGACCCAAAATCACGAAATTTTTCGCGAATTTTCAAACCTAGTCGTGTTTATACTCATTTCAAAGCTCTTTTCAAAGCAAACTCAACGGTAAAGTTTTCACAAGTTTTGCTCCAAAACTGATCGAGTTACAGTAATTTCAAGTTTTCCAGGTGGGACCAAAAATCTTGAAAACTAATAGTTTTTTCAAAGTGTGTCTTGTTTACACTCATTTTGAAGCTCCTGTCAAAACAAACTCAACGGTAAAGTTTTCACAAATTTTGCTTCAAAACCGACCGAGTTACAGTAGTTTCAAGTTTTCCAGGTGGGACTCAAAAATTGCGAATTTACGAAAAATTTCAAAACGGGTCATGTTCGGGCTCATTTTGAAGCTCTCAACAAGCTAAACACAAGTCTATCAAAATTTTCAACATTTGTGGCCGAGTTTTTTTTTGTCCAACTTCTAGGTCATCTCAATCAACTAACCCTCCAGCACATCATGCAACGGCGCGTCTTGGTTCACTTCGGTGAAGTTTATCTGAAACAAACATTGGGTCAGGTTTTCACATAAACCTCTCTTCTCACCTCCTTGGGTATCAAATTCTTGACCACATTCCTGTCAGGCGTGGAGTGAAGGGAGATCGCCTGCACATTGTTGTTCCTACCGTAGGCGTCTTTATCGTAACGAAACGATTTGGGCACATAACAACAGAAGAGTTTCTTGGCTGCTAACCAACGAATGTACCACGGGACACTCTGAAAAAATAATGGCGGGAAAATGAGTCAAAATCGATCGATGCACCAGGTTTGACTGAAAATGACCCTGGGTGGCCTAGAAACTCGTTGAATTCAAAATTTCTAATTGGAATTGAATAAACCTCAAAGAGAGCTTCAAAATGAGTATAAATACGACTAGGCTCCGCCTACTTTGAGATTTTCGGTTTTCGTGGTGGGACCCAAAAAAAAAAAGCATCTTTCGAAAATTTCAAATCTAGTCGTGTGTATACTTATTTTGAAGCTCCCATCAAGCCAAATTCAATGGTGTTAAAATCAAAATGATCGAGTGAAAACTGACAAAGTTATATCAGTTGAAAGCTTTTCTCCACCCACCTGCCAACTCGGATTCCTCAGCGCGAACTTCTCCAAGTGTACGAAAATCGACGATGTACACGTGGCAATGCTCACAATACAGATCAATGTCATGTAGTAGATACCCATCAATGGGACATCCGAAAAACTTCCACGCTGTCCAGGTACACTTTCCATAGCGAACTTCATCTCACCGACGAGCATTAGGAGCATGACGGACATCGAGAGGAGGGTCATAATACCTAATAATAAGAATGTTGATTAAAAAAATTGCTTTTGTTTGAAGTAAAAATCTCAAAAATCGGATGAAAACTGAGAAAGATAGGTTCAAAATCTTATTTTTTGGTGTCCAATGTTTTCTGACAATTTTCGACGGAATTTTCATTTTTTGGCTTTAACAATTAATATTTTCAAACTCAGCTCGTAAAGAGCTTCAAAATGAGTCTAAACACGACTAGGCTCCACCCACTTTGAAATTTCGGGTTTTCGTGGTGGGACCCAAAAATTTAGGATTTTTCGGAAAATGCAAATATAGTCGTGATTATACTCATTTTGAAGCCCTTGCAAAAGCAAACAAAACTGTACAATTGTTAGCCATTTTAAACAAAAGATAACCGAATTACATCACTTTTAAGTGTTCGTGGTGGGACCCAAAATTTTCGAATTTTTTCAGAAATTTTCAAACCTAGTCATGATTAGACTCATTTTGAAGCTCTCTGTTTGCTGATTCCAGAAATCAAGAATTCATCAAATTTTAACAAAAACTCGCCATTTTACACAGATTTGAATTTTCGTGGAAAAGTTTTTTCGAAAAAAAAAATTTTTGCCAAATTTTCCAAGTTTTCTCTCAAATCTTTCTTCAACTTCCTGGTCCTTATTTTCCTCAAAAAAAACCTCATGGGGAACTATTAAAAATGCAAAGTATACTCTAAAGTGTACCTAGTCGGAATTTGCTCTCCCGCCTTCCGGTCGCGTTGATTGGAGCGTGAAATCCGACGACGGCCACCAGTGAGACCTGCAAAAAGTGGAGTGTTTGTAGTTTGTAGTTTAACATAAAAATTTGAGATCTCTCAAAAAAAATTTGCAAAAAATCGGACTACTAGGAGCAAAGTTATGTGCAAAAAAATTTTTTTTGCGAAAATTTTTTCGAAAATTTTTGAATTTCCCGCCAAAAAACACTAACCAGTGTAGTTGGAAACACCAAATTGAACACATAATAAAAACTTTGTCGCTTCAAATCCAATTGCATATAGACCATTGAGAAGGACTCATTGGCAGCCGAGACGTTTCGTGTGGTACCATTGAACAACCGGGCGTCGGTTAGAAGCCACTCCTAGAAAAATTATTGTGTATTTTTTGAGATAACTGTTATATACTTAAATTTGGCGGGTTGAGAGCTTCAAAATAAGCTAAAAATTATGAAAATTGGTTGAAAATTTGATGAGCTAAGATGAAAAAGGTGAAGGTGTAGTGAATATCAGACTCTTTGAGTTTGATGGGCTAGAAATCCAAAACTAGACCATAAAACTTGAATATTTTTAATGTATTAATTTTCAGCTTGCTAAGAGCTTTGAAATGAGTCTAAACATGACTGAAAAATTATCAAAAAATTTTTTTACAAAAATTTTTGTTTCGAAAAATTCAAAAAAAAAATTCCGATATTGTGGTGATGTTTATACTCATTTCGAAGCACATTCCGCGCTAATTTCGAATCTGAAATGCAAATACAAAATTCCTGTTTCTTATTACCTGATTATCATAAAAATCCTCCAACGCAATCTCCTCCTTTGCCGCCACCAGGTTGACAATGTTGGATTGATAGGCCCACGAGCCGCACTGAAAATTTAGCATTTTTTAGGAACAGATGGGTTGGAACTCCTATGAAAATGCGATTTTTGGATTCAGCAGGTCAGGAGGATTCAGAAAAGTATAAACATGGCAAATTTTGAAGAAGTTTGAAATTTCAAAGAAATTTTTTTAAAGTGCTATAACTCGGTGGATTCTTGCTCAAAAGGGATGAAAATAAAACGGTTGAGTTTGTCTTATAAAGGGCTTCAAAATGAATGTAAACACGACAAAGTTTGAAAGTTTTTGAAAAATTCAATTTTTTTGGGTCCCACCACGAAAACACGAAATTCACAAAGTGGGCGGAGCCTAGTCGTGTTTATACTCATTTTGAAGCTTAACTCAAACATTTACAAATTGTCCAGTAAAACAAAAGATTTTGAGGAGAAACTTCCAGTTTAAATTTTCCTAAAAACTCAAAATTTCCCAAAAAATTGGTGTTTTTTCTGATTTTTCCTCAATTTCCCTCCTTTTTCCTCTTCCTCCAAAAATTGTTCCTCCATATACGTGTACGTGTGTATCCCAGACATAATTACCCTGTCAAATGGAGGTCCCATTCCCCTCCCCTTCCAAAAGTTGCCATACCTTCCGACAAGAGAGAGAAAGAGAGTATAGAGAAACGAGAGAGGGTGCAGAGAGAGAAAACCCAAGAATGCGACAAAAAAGGTGAATGAGCGTTTTCCGGTGCTGGAGAGGTCCCCCCTCATTCTTCTTCTACCCTACCCAAGAAAATTGTATACATTTTTGGGTTCCTCGAGATTCATTTTTTTTCCTTCGAATTATGAAACTTTTTGAGACTTTCTGAACCTGAGAATGAAAATTTTGCCTGTACTTCTTCTACTATTCCTTCCTCTACTCATAAACTCCGAAGCTCCGCCCCCAAACCATGAGGATGTGGATCATATTGAGGATATCGAGGTGGACCAGACCCAAGTGATTATAACTACAACTAAAAGTGGTGAGAGTGGAAAAATGGATTTTTCGGCTTAAAATTTGAGCATGGAAGGTTGAGAGCTTCAAAATGAGTATAAACACGACTAGGTTTAGGATTTTCTATCTGGTGGCCTAGGAACCCAAAAATCGAAAGCTAGGCCACCAAAACTGAAAATTTTGACAGATTTGCATTCAGCTCGCGAAAAGCTCTCGAATTAGTATAAACACGACTAGATTTGGAGGTTTCGAAAAATTTACTATTTTGGGTCTCACCACGAAAAACTTAAAAGTGCTATAACTCCGTTGGTTTTTGTTCAAAATGGATGAAAAATGTACAGTTGGATTTGTCTTAATAAGGGCTTCAAAATGAGTATATACACGACTGGATTTGAACTTTTCGAAAATTTTATTATTTTGGGTCCCACCACGAAAACCGAAAATCTCAAAGTAGGCGGAGCCTAGTCGTGTTTATACTCATTTTGAAGCTCTGAACGGGGCAAATTTGAATTTGAAATGCAAATTGCAAAATGTTGACTTTCAGGACCCGTGGAGCACCTAAAAATCCACATCGAGCTGGTGGACATTGAAGCGAATAAAAAAGTGAATCCAGTTGATCTATCAGGTTTATGGTTGACGATCACTCGAGGTAGGTCTATCACTCAATTTTCAAGTTCCCGCCGAAACCAAAATGATTCCAGGCCGCTACACCATCCCATTCCTTCGCCCGGACACCTGGTACGGGGTCAGGTTTCGAAGCGAGAATCAAATCCACGGACATACAGTAGTCCATGAGGACGAGCGACTAGTGAAAACCAAGCCAAGGGAGGAGCCTAACCTGGCGGTCGCGTTGCTTGGCACCCCTCTACCCGGTTTCGGACCTCCACCTACGCTGGGGGTTGGCCTAGGAGGTCAACCTGGGACAAACCTGGGTCATCTTGGTCATGGTCTAGAATCCCAAAACCTCGGCCACGGCCCAGAAAACGTCGGTCACCCCTATCCAACAATGCCTAACCAAGCTCTATGGCCCCCGCCGATGCCGACGATGGGGTCGAATTTTGGCCTGACTGGTCCAAATTTAAACCTCCCCGGGGCGATTGCAAGCCCCCAGAACCATTTTTTGGGTTTTCCAACACCCCAGACCCCTCCAAACCACCCAAACCACCCCCAGGACCATCAGGACCATCAGAACCATCTGGGATCTCAAGGAGATCACCATGGAGCACCCCAAAGCTCCCATCACTCCGGAGACTCCAACGCGATCGACGTGAAAATGCACCGAAGTTTGGATGGCGTCGAGAATTTTGAGTCGCTGTACGTTACAGTATCCTGGAAGGAGAATGAGCAGGACAAGAGGTCGAACTTGACCACGGGGGTGGTCCGGTTGAGGGTCATTTGTGACTCGTCGGAGACGAAGGAGGAGATCAAGTTGAAGGGCGATGACGACTCGGTGACAATTGAGATTACGGTACGTGTTGAAGATTCGGAAAAAAATGAGCCGGAAATTGTCAATTTCGAGCCAGAATTCATATTGTTAGAATGGGTGGTCTTGAGACTTTTTACGCTAAAAATGAGGTTGGCTGTGGGCTAAACTCAAAACCAAGTTCATTATCAAAATTGGTTCAAACAAAGCTTTCGAATGAGCCTAAACACGACTAGGCTCCGCCCACTTTGAATTTTTGTGTTTTCGTGGTGGGACCCAAAATCACGAGATTTTCGAATACTTTCAAATCTAGTGGTGTTTATACTCATTTTGAAGCCCTCAACCAGACAAACCCAACTATATAATTTTCACTCGCTTAGCACTAAAACTCACTGAGTTACACCACTTTTAAGTTTTCGTGGTGGGACCCAAAATTTTCAAAATTTTGAAGTTGGTCAAACCTAGCCGTGTTCAGGCTCATTTTGAAGCTCTTGAGATGCTGAAGAGAATGGTTTTAAAATTGTGTAATTTGGCCGAAAATTGTTTGAGTTACGGTATTTGAATTTCAAAAATGCCGAAAAAAAAATTTTTTCAAAAAAATTTCAAAATTTTCAGATGGACCAAAAATACGATATCGAGGAAATGGACGCCGCCAAGCATCAAATTAAAGCTCATATCACCCCGTTGAAGTGTCATAAGTGGGTTTGAAAAATATGAAAAAATTTGAAAAAAAAATTTTTGTTCAAAAAATTTGAGCTCATTTTTTTTCCCAAAATTTTGAATTTTTTAACTTTCCAGACTGAAATTTTACGCTAAATTCATCTAACCTAGTTTCAACCGCTGTAAACCTCTCAATCTCTCAGAATCTGCTGGACAACAGACCTGGTGCTCTCCTCCGGGTTCGGAGACTTCACCAAACATCTGGGATCGGAATGTAAGGAAATCGGAGGCACCACAAGTACCACTTTTTTGCGAAATGTCAAAAAAGTGTCTGTCATCGAGAATAACCTCTCCGAGAACGAGTTGGTCGTGGAAACCGAGGTGCAGGAGTCCGAATACGGAATCGTCACACTTATACTGCAAAAGTTGGGCGGCAATGAGACAGAGGAGCCCATTAAGTGAGCGTTTTCTTGGTTTTGGAGAAAGTTAGACATGTAAAATTAAAATATTTTGCAAGCTGAATGAGAATCCTAAAAAATGAGCCAAAATTCAGCAAAATTGATCGAATATCGATCGAGAAATGGTTGAAAACGTGAAAATCTGTAATTTTTTATTTGATGGCCTAGAAATTCAAAACTAGGCCAGCAAACTTTTAAATTTTGATGCAACTATTTTTGTCACAATGAGAGCTTTCGAATGAATATAATCATGCCTAGGCTCCGCCCGCTTTAAGTTAAGACGGGTCCTACCACGAAAATCCAGTATTCTCGGGACCAAAACTCAAAGTGGGCGGAGCCTAGGCATGATTATAGTCATTCGAAAGCTCTCGATGTGCTGAATTTGAATTTAAAATTTGTTTTCAGAAAAACCTTCGATACGGCCTCCTCCAACGGTCGTTTTGTGGTGCCCGTGGAGGATGACGCAATCTATGCTGTCATCTACAACTACGTCAAGACTAAACCCTTCCACTACACTTCGAAAGCTCATTTCCTGGTTGAATCGCCAGCGGTGAACTCTACAAAGCCCTCTCATCCGTTGGTGGATGTTACCGTAATCCCGACGAGTTTCGATTATAAGCATGAGAAGCCGGATACAATATTGGTATGTGATTTTTGAAGTTTTTGGCTGCTTGCGACCTTGGTTGTACTTATTTTTAGTGAGGAATGTTTAAATTTGAAATCAGTTCGTTGAGAGCTTCAAAATGAGTATAAACACGACTAGGCTCCGCCCACTTTGATTTTCCCGCCCTAGCAGATCACAGCAGATCAAAAACTCGAAGTGGGCAGAGCCTAGTCATGAGTATAATCCTTTTGAAGCTCTCAACGAGCTGAATTCGAATTTCAGGATTCCAAATCTCAAAAACCAATATTTCTGCAGAAACCCGAGCCTCCATTCCTCCTACTCTCTCGCTCTCATCAATACCCAAACAACGACTTGCTGATCAAAATAGAGCCATTTTGCAATGAGACGGAGCAAAAAATCCGGCTGGAAAATCGTCAACCTCAACATCAAATCGACGCGGTGCCTTTCTTGTGCGGACTGAATCCCAAAATGTACTTTTGCGACAAGAATGTGACGACGTGGCAGAAGTGTGATAGCACGCTATGCTTCAGCACGTCGGTGCTGATTGGACTGGATGCTTATGAGGCGGATGTGAGTTATATGGGATTTTTGACAAAGAATGTTAATTTAGCTCGTCAAGAGCTTCAAAATGAGTATCATCATGGCTAGGCTCCGCCCACTTTCAGGTTTTGGGTTTTCGTGATGGGACCCAAAACTTTCGAATTTTTCGGAGAATTCAAATATAGTCATGATTAAACTCATTTTGAAGCTCTCAACGAGCTGAACTCAAAATTTTAAATGTCGCCGTGATCCGATGAAAAATGGAAAAGTTACAGTAGTTTTAAGTATTCCATTGGGTGCCCCTGAAAATCGAAAGTTTTCGAACCTAGTCGTGTTTAGGCTTATTTTGAAGCCCTCAGCAAAACAAACACAGTATTTAAAATTTCAAGCAATTTGAATAAAAACTGACCAAGTTACAATACTTTAAAAATTCCGGTTGGGACCCAAAATTGTCCAAATTTTGCAGAAATTTCGAACCTGGTCGTGTTTGGGCTCATTTTGAAGCTCTCAACTTGCTAAAATCAGATTTTGCCCTGTTTCTTTTTTTGGGATTTCTAGGTCATCAAAAATGTTTTCCCGAAAAAATTTGTTGACCCCTCCAAGTTTTTTTTTCAGAGCCGCTGTCTCAACGTGACCCAACACTTCCCGCCACTTGTCTCCTACGCTTTGCCTCGAAATTTCTCTCTCCTTCTCTGCGTCTCTTTTCTCTCTCTTCTCTCTCGCTATGTCTAAGCTCCGCCCACTTTCTCGCCACTTATTTATGCAACTATTTTTTGATCGGTTAATGGTGACACTTTTTTTGAGTTTTCAGACTTTATTATTATTATTTTTTCATGTGGGTGAACTTGATCATAAATATTTGAATTTCGCTTTGAAAAAAACTAACTTACCGAAAAAGAGCAAGTCTGAGAATCAAATGGGAACCGCTTGAAGTTGATGGGGCAGAAACTTTTGGAGGCGATTGAAACAAACATTCGGATTCGACCTGAAAATCGAACAGTTAGGAAAAAACTGACAAAAGATTCGAAATCAGCGTAAAAAATGGGTCAAAATAAGTATAATCATGCCTAGGCTCCGCCCACTTTGAATTTTGAAACTTTTCGTGGTGGGACCCAAAATTTTGGATTTTTCAAAAATTTCAAACATGACCTTGTTTATACTCATTTTGAAGCTCTTAGCAAGCTGAGTTCAAATTCGTAACTCAAATTGAGATATCTGAAAAATTCGCTTTAAAATGAGCCAAAAAACTTTTTGTAAAATTTTTTTGAAATTTTTCAAAATCACCTAACATAGCCATGCTTATACTCATTTTGAAGCATTTGACTTGCTGAGTTTAAATTTGTGATTCAACTTTCAGAATCTGCAAGTTGAAAAGTGTTATCACCATTAAAATGAATCTCAGCACTGGCATCCGGAGCATAGTCGGGCACCCTTCCATACACCGAATGATACATGTAGAATTCTGGTTTCCAAATCCACTTGATAGGCACAAAAATTCTCTCGATTCCTCCGAAATTTGGCGGGTCCCATTTGATAAAATCATCGTTCCAGTGAACATCAAAGTAGGCGGAGACTGTCGCCAGATTGTTGCGTTGGTCCTGAAGATTTGGAAGATTCCAATGAAAATTGCGAATTTTTGAGTTTTGAGACTCAAGAATGTGAAATTCGAGATCAGCGTGAAAAATGCTTCAAAACGAGTATAATCATGCCTAGGCTCCGCCCACTTTGAAAATTACAGTAAGTTTTAAAGTTTTTCGCGGTGAGAGACTTAAAAGTGGGCGGAGCCTAGTTGTGTTTATACTTATTTTGAAGCTCGCGGCGTGGCAAATATGATGAGAACAAAATTTTCCAGTTTAGTGGCCTAGATTTGTAATTTCCTGGCCATGAAAATTGAGATTCCGAATGTTCTTAGTTCTGATGATATCTTGGCTCGTTTTTGACCGATTTTGTTGTATTTTGGCTCATTTTGACCCACTTTTGGACTCAAATTTTACTCTCCAAACTCACCAAATCCACAATCTGATACAGTCCGGCCGATATGAAGACGTCTATCCTTGTATGAGGGTGTTTTAGTGGGATGTGGTGTCTGGCCTGGGATCGGATGTAGGTGGCGAGGCTGGAAAATAAAACATTATGTTTGTTCCACTGGGCCGAAACTTATAAATTCGACTGCAGCACGTCGAGAGCTTCAAAACAAGTATAATCATGACTAGACTCCGCCCGCTTCGGGTGTTTGATCTACTTTGGTCTACAAGGGCGGGAAAATCATAGTGGGCGGGGCCTAGTCGTGTTTGGGCTCATTTTGAATGCTCGTAACGTGGCAAATTGGACTGTTAACCTTTCATTCAATTTAAGTGAAAAGTGACCAAGTTATAGTCATCTAAAGATTTTTGAGTGGTACTCAAAAAGTTTCACTTTTTTTTTTGGAATTTTCTCAACCATTTTTGGTGGATCTTGAAATTGGTGGATCTTGAAATTGGTGGATCTTGAAATTGGTGGATCTTGAAAGATTCCTTATATACATTTGAATCAAATCGAATGCGGTTATTGGCGTGATTACTATCAGAAGTGGTTATGGTTAATGTTGGATGATATTTTTGGCGGATGCTATTATTGATGGATGGATTGATGGATGGATTGGTGGTTGGTTGAGTGGATGGATGAATGGATGGATGCATTATTCGTGAATGTGATTATTGACCCCGTGATTATCCGGTGATTCTGACTAGACCTGTTAAATTTCTATTTTTTCGTATCTTGTGTCAGTGGCCTTGTGCCCTTCAATGAATAAACAAACAACAATTTCTTCACCGTTTTTGCTCATTTTTGGCTCATTTTGAAGCGAATTTCTTGTTCTCACCTGCCGTGTGGATCATTAGCCGCATCCGGGTTAGCGACGACCTGCCCTCCGTCTTCTGAATCCAGTGCACGTCGTTTGTGGAAGGCGGAGTCGTCGATGGCCGGTGGCTTTTCTTTTGCCTTCTTTGGGATGAATCCTGGAAGAAATTGGGGGTTTTGGAGAGGTCTTAGAATCGGGAAGTTTAGAGCCCAGGAGGTTTTAAAACCGAGAATTTTAGTACCGGGAAGTTTTAGACCTAGGAAGTTTAGAACCCAGAACGTTTTGGAGCTAGGACGTTTCAAAACCAGGACGTTTTAGAACCAGGAAGTTACAAACTCAGGACGCTTTAAACCCAGAAAAATTCAGACCCAGGACGTCTTAGAACCAAAAATTTTAGAATCGGGAAGTTTTAGACCCGTGACTCTTCTGATCCGGGACGTTTTAGAACCGGGACGTTTTATAACCAGGACGTCTAAGGGCCGGGACGTTCTAGAACCGGGTACGTTTCAGAATCGGGACTTTTTAAAAACAGGACGTTTTATAATAATACTAGCCTTTCACCTCCCCTCAGCCCCGAATTTTCTTCAGAATGTTCACCCATGTTTCGAAACTTGTAACCATAACAATTCAGAGCCTATTAGTTTGCAAACCGGCAAAGTTTTTAGTTTTCAAAGACTGTTTCTTCAGATTAACCAAGTCGACCCCCAAAAAATCTTGAACCTCCCTCAAAACTCTTCCATGAGAAAAAAAAAGAGTGTCCACTTTCTCTGAAATTCGATTCCTTGCACTTGAGTGACTTCATCAACATCATCTGATTCAATTTCACCTCTCCGTTTTTTTCTTTCTTGAAAACTCTAACCAAATCGAATTTGGTCATGCTCCTTGATTCCATGTTCTTTGCAATGTAGAGTAACAAAAGGAACCCAATTTTTTGAATAGAGCATGTATCTCAAAAACCATTACAGCTATCAAAAAGTTGTCAACAGCAAAATTGCTCAGCTTAAAATTTCACAAATTTTTGTAGTTCGTAACTTTTTGATAGCTCTGCCTCTTTTTGAGATATAGGCGCTTAAAGAACGGCAAGACCTCCTGATCAGGTCTAAAAATGTGTCGTGGCGAAAACATTTGATTTTCGAAAAATTTCAAATTTTGATTCGAATTTTTTTGCGCTCTTTTCAGCGCACTGGTAGATCAACTGTTTTGATCTTTTAGTACCTAAAAAAGGGCGCCAAAACTTCTGAACCCCTCAACCTCTGCTAACCTCCATCCCCCCGTTTCATTTCCGCTTTTCCTCATTTTTCTCCCCCATCATTTTTTCTACCAGGCGGCGAAAATTGAAGACACCAGTCCGTCAGCTGTTACTGATCATTATCATCATCGTTTCGGTTCATTTTTCTTCTTCGTTTCAAGTTTTGCACACTCCGAGGAAAGAGTGTGTAAAATGGGAATGGAATCGAAAAGAAAATAGAGAAGAGAGAAATGCGGAAATTGATGGAGGCATTTTGATTCATTTCGATGAGTAGATCGAATCGACTTTTTGATCTACCAGTGCCAAAAAGCGCGGGAAGATTTTAGACCTTCTAGGGAGTGTTAGAGACCTTTTTTGCACTGGTAGGTCAAAAATCCAATTTTTGATCTATCAGTGCTAACAAGCGCGCGCTTGTTGTGAAAACGGATAATACCCAGTACAAAATGTTTTTCGAAAAAAAAATTCCAACTAATTTTTCGAAAAATTTTTTGAACAATAGATGCGCCTTTAAATTTGCAGTAAGAAGACTACGACACTCCGAGATAACGCACTGCGCTCTCTTTAACGAAAGGTAGAACGATTTTTTCGAAAAAAATTTAGAAAAAATTTCGAAATTTTTTTTTTTTTTTCAAAAAACACAGTGGACCAAACATTGGATTTTTGATCTACCAGTGCTCAAAAAAGCGCGCGAAAATATAAAATGGTTTCTAACGCTTTAATTGGTCCCGGAAGTTATAGTGAGCAACTTTTCGATGTTCATTCATTTTTCCCTGCTCTTTTTTTCCATCAAAAAAAGAAAGAGTGAGTGTGAGTCAATTTAATTAAACTCTTTCTCCCTTTTTCATCCGTTTTTTATGTCTCCTTTTTTCCCCTTCTTTTTTCTCCTGACACGTACATTTGTACATACATATGTACATTCTATGCCTCATGAATTATTCACCATGGGAGATTCTTCAAGCGAAATTATAGCCAAAGAAAGAGAGATGAATGCGGAAAAAAGATGGCCGGAAAATTAGATGATGAAAATTCGCACGTTTTTTAGTGGAAAACTCTGGAATTTAAAATTCGCGACCGCAACGCGCCTTGAGTATTAAAAATTTGAATGTGCTGATCGCGACGCGACCGCAACGCGCGGTCCAAAAAGTTCAAAGGTGTGTAACTTGGCTCAAAATGAATCGATTCGACTCAATTTTTCAGGAAATTGCTCCATTTTGAATGGGTATCTTTTCACAAAAAAATATGGCTAAAAATTGAAAAAAAAATTTTGAATTATTTTTTTGAAAATTTTTTCGATGGTTTCGAATAAATTTTGGATTGGATTACTAGATTTAGGTCGATAATTGAGTTAAAATTTTGTTTCTTTTGGAATTTTCCTTTGCATTTTTCATCCCCCCCCTGTGTCAAAAATGAAGTGTTTATTATTCCCTTTTTTCTCCGTTTTATTTTTTTCGAAATTCCAGACACCCCTTCATAAATTGTGCCCACTCCGATTTCCATAGAAACCTCCAGAAGAATGGAGAAAAGAAAAACGAGGAAAACGGAAAAAACAAATTTTCGAGTAGCAAAAAATGGAGGTGTTTTTCTTTTTGCTCGGAGAATAGAGTGGAGGTCAAAAAACATGAACGATTTTTTTTTTTTCTAGTAAAGCGCGCTCTACTGCAATGCAATTTTGGCAAAGTTTGGAACTCGCGACCGCGACGCGACCGCAACGCGCGGTCTGAAAAATTCGAAGGCGCGTATCTTGGCTCAAAATGGTCCGATTTGACTCTAGTTTTCACGAAGATTTTTCAATTTTTTATGGCTATTACGCTCTACTAAAGACCTCTCGATATTATCGACCCACCTTCCGACTCCTGCGCACCCCAACAACTGAGGAAGATCAGGAGACATGAGAAAAATGATAATGATTGCATTTGTGATAGTTGATATGCTGGAAAAGGTTAAAAATCAACCGATGAAAAAAAAGACGATTTTAAAAAGTTTGGACAAAAAGTCGACGAGAGAAGAAGCAAGAAACAAAAAAAGAAGGATAAAAAAATCTGGAAAAAAAATATTTTTCGGAAAATTTTCGAAAAAAATTTGTCGAAAAATTTTTTTTCGAAAAAAGTTTTATCGAGAAATTTTTGCCGATAAAATTTCTCGAGCGTCATGGAGAATCACACACTGCTACAAACCGCATCTCAAAAATTGATTCATGATCTCCAAGGCAAAAATTTCAGCTTGACCGGAAAAAATAAATGAAGACACTTTTTTGCGGCCACGGATTATCTGGCCGAGGTTTTTATGACTAACAAGAATATTTCTTCGATCTCTCTTCTTTCTGACCCTCAAGGATTTCAGAATACGAAGATTCACATGTTGATGAATATTTGGACTACACTAATCCGTGTGACGTATTGAGCAGGATTTGGGGGGACAAAAAAATTCGGATTGGAGAAATAGTAGGGAAAAGTGAGAGGATTAGAGAAAAGAGATAAGGGATATGGAGGATTTGGAGCTGGGTGGAGCAGTTTTGGATATTGAAAAATGTAGATCTTAAGGACAGAAACATGCCGGAATAGGGGGGGGGGGGGGGGGGGGGTTTT
>LR544459.1:70414-92863 GCA_900536305.3 Caenorhabditis sp. 40 LS-2015
GGGGGGGGGGGGGGGTCTGGATTTTCAGGAGGTTTCAGTTTTTATGGATTCTGAATCTCTTGAAATACTGAAATTTCATGATGTAGGCAATTCTAGGGATTCTGAAGTATCCTGGATTCTAAATTTCTGAAGATTCTGAGTTTTCAAGGGTTTTTAACTTTTGAGGATTCACAAGTTTTTAGGTTCCTGGGGTATCATGGATGCGGAATTCTCATGGATTCTGAGCATCCATATTTTTTGAAATTTTCAGAGCTTTGGATTACTAGAGATTCTGGATTTTCATGGATTCTGAATGGCCTTTGAGGAGAATTCAGAAGAGCATGATCAAAGGACGAAAAAAAGTGTGACAAGAGTCCTTGACATGAGAAAAAAAAAGTTGTTACCTAAAAAAGTAGATGAGAAAAAAGATGGAGAGGAACCACGTGAGAAACGAAAGGGGTTCTTGAACTTGTTAAACTTGCTCTCAAGTATGAGAATCAAAAAAAAAACACGAGAAAATTAACTATGGGGGAGAACACGAGGAGGCGGAAGTGAATGAGGTCAACGACAAGACCTGGACTGAAATTTTGGGGAATTTAGAGATACAGGAAATGTGGAGTATTCAGTGTCCAAAGTCTAAGGCTCTTCCGAGTAGAAGAACTTCCCCTTTTGAATGTACCGTATTTCCCCAATCACTTTGACCCAATTTATCTTGTTTCTTGTGACAGATATCAAAAAGTGGTCAACTAACAAAATTCTTATACTAAACAGAGAAACATTTTGTTAGTTGACCACTTTTTGATATCCGTTAAATGAACCAAGATAATATTGGTGAAATCAAGATAGAAGTACATCATGCATGATTCTTGCCTAAGTAGCAGGTGCACTTCGGCCATAACTTTGTCTAAGAGGGACGCCTACCTACCTACATCCAAAACTTCACCTCTGTGTACTTTTTAATGAAATCTGAATGTGAAGCAATATGGGGACAAGATCCGCCAGCTCCATACATGATAGCCGGAAATTGGGTGAGGACAAACTTTCATTCAAATGATCCAAATTGCTAATAACAGAAATGTCAGAATGAAAAGGACATGGCACTTTCAGAAGATCAAACAGTAATTAGTAGGTTTGAAAAAGCTCAATTGGCTAACAATCAGTGAATCTGAAAATTGCAACTTCCGATGATAAGATGAACAATACAAATTGGAAAGTGGGTCTCACAACGAAAAGTTATCCAAATTGAGGCACATTTTACATGTACAATGCTCCTCACAGAGGTGGTATTGAAGAGAATTCATTCCGAAAAGGAATGATTCACCTGGAGAGCCGATTCTAAACCGGCGTAATAATGAGTGAAGCAGAAAAAGTGAAGAATTCGGCGAAAAAAAAAAAATCAAGATTTTCTACTTCAAGGTCACAACTTCTAAGTAATGAGCCTCCTCTCCAGATGTAACTAACGCATATCTCTTATACATGTAAGAAGAACAGAAGAAGACGGGGAGGGGGGGAGACAACACGACAAAATTGACTCTTGCTGCCCCTCCGCCGTCCCATTCCCGGCCCTATCTTTTTCTCACACATATCCCCATATCCTAGTATATAGTTGTGCTCTTCCTCCTCGCCCTCCTCTTCCTCATGGAAATAGATAGTGTTTTTGCCTTTCATAGGGGAGGCCCCTTCTAAGACAACGAGAGGGGGGGGGGGGCTCGGGTCAAAAAGTGCGTCGTAGAAATCGGAATCGGCGGGGTCCCCGGGGGGAGGACTTCTTCTGAAGCCCGACAGAGAGTGAGAGTGACTAGAAAAGAAGGCGGAGCCTCTGAGCCCAGAGAGAGAAGGAGAGAGATGGAGAGACTTAGAGAGACAGAGAAAATGTGGAAAATTTTGAAAGGGGGGGGGCACACCTGCTCTCTCTCTCTCTGAAAAGACAACATAGTGGCAGCGGCGGCGGGGAGCTTTTTGATTTATTGTGTGTGATATCTTTTGGGGTTGAAAGGAGAGAGAGAGGGAGACTGAGAAGAAGATGAATTACTTGACAAGACGACGAGGAGAAATCTGGAACGGGGTTGAGGGAGAGAGAGAGATAGAGATGATATATTGATGAAAGGAGAATGCTCCTGAAAAAAGGCTGGTGGAGAGATGGGATGGGTTAGTCCTATTCAAGGGTACAAGGGCCAATCACCAAGAAGGCTAGAATGATCTGAGCCAAGGCTCAAGAATTTAACAGTTTAGACTAGTTTAGTTACACAAGAGAAACAATTTCCAAGGCATTTTCTGCGACCTTGATGTGTATGTGAACAGAGTTGTGATCCGAGTGAAATACCGTGAATTCTGTATTGGAAGCGTCCAATTCTCCTCTCCTCATCAAAATTTATCTCGGTTCATGTGAAAGATATGAAAAAGTGGTCAACTGACAAAATGTTCCTGACAAATTGAGGAGCATTTCGTTAGTTTACCATTTTCGATATCTCTCAGAGGAATTGAGACACGTTTGGAATGTGCTTCTAATGGTCAAAGGGGCTCAGAAATATGCAGTATCGTCAAATGTGCAATTCGCCCATTTTCAGTGCAAAATTATCAACTTTGAGCTTGAAAACGTATGTTCCAATCAATCGATTTCTATGAAATTTGGTGGGTGTATCAAGAAACTCTACATCTACATTTTTGTTGTTGACAACTTTTTACGAAAATTGCTGTGAAGTGAGTTACCTCGCGTATAGTTACGCGACATCAAAACTTGGTGCAAACGTCCAAATTTTTGGGCAAATGATCTTCCACGCGACATAACTGACTTGATTGTGATTTTCGTAGAAAGTTGTCAACTACAAAAATGATGATCTAGGGTTGCTGAATACACTCACCAATTTTCATAAAAATTGAGTAATTGGAACATACTTTTTCAACTCCTCAAAGTTGACCATTTTGCACTGAGCATGGTCGATTTGTATATCTTATTAAATGGTACTGTATGTGCTCCTATCACTTCAAAATTCAAACAACACTGACTTTCATCCACAAAGGAGCCCTTCGAAAATCGTGTCCTTTTTCGTGAGCCTTTTAACTGGGTAACTCGATACTTCGAAACAATACCGGAAACAGATGCCGTCAGATTCCAAGCCAACTTTTTTTAATCTACCCACTTCCGATCTCAGCGTTTGTGTCGTCATCTCTATCGGTGAAGAAACAGAAGCATTGTGGGTGTGTGAATTATGGAGCCGTGCGAGTTTGATGGAGATCTTTAGTGTTAAAAAGGAAATCACGAGTTTTTAAAACTTCGGAAATTCTAGAATACACACACACACTATTATGCGCTCATAAAAATTTCACAAAATCGAGTTGTGTTGGCCACGCCCACTTTCCTGGAAAACTGGGTGGGGACCAAAAAAAAACCCCTCACTTTCTGACAGTTTTCGAATGAGAAAAACATCGTGACAAGATTTTAGGCGTTCTGATTTTTGAACATTCCAGAGGGCTCGAAAAGGGGGCGGAATCAATTTGAGACATCGAAAATCAATCTCAAACCAGCACTTCATGACCAGTGTATCCTTTCGACACGGTTGCGGGAAACATTCTTCGAGAAAATTCGAGAAACTTATTCTGCAAAAAAAACCTCGGAAAATTTTTTTTTTTAAATTTTCCGATAAATGTTTTTTTTGAGAATTTTTTTCAAAAAGCCACACTGTTCATGACTAATCCAATCTGCACAGACATATAGAAGGAGAGAAGTTTGGAGCGCATAAAAAGAGTCTCCGGAAACGGGTAATAAAAGGGAGGACTCGATTTGTTTTCCCCCCCTCCAAATATCTGTGGATGGCCTATATCCTATTTTCAAATTTCCGGTTTTTTAGCATAACTTTTTTTTGTTTGGAAAAATGATTTTTTGTAGTTATTTTTGACTGGATTAGTGGTTTTGGAGTCTTGTGACGTAGTGACGTAGCACTGGTGGAAATTTGAAAAACAGAAAATAAGGCCTGCCTTTTTTGATTTTTGAGGGGACGATTGGAAGAAAGTTTTAGAACTTGAAATTTTCAATTTCAAATCAGTAAATCTTAATTTTGCGATATCTTCAAACCTCCTCAGCTCAAAAATCAGTCAACCGATTTTTATGAAAATTATACCAATCGATAGGAAATTTTTTGTAGATATTTCTGCCAGGTTGACGTTTTTTAAAACATGCGGTTTCAACGTTTTCAGGACTCTAGAACTTCATCGACCCGGTACTCAACAGTCATTTCTCGTTAGTGGCTCATCTTTAGAGCTCATCGATCGATTTTTATGAAAATTATACCAATCGATAGGAAATTTCTAGCAGATACTTTTGATAAGTTGAATTTTTTTAAACCTGCGATGCCGACGTTTTCTGGATTCTAGAAGTTCATCGACCCAGTACCTGACAACCATTTAATGTTATTGATTCATCTTTGAAGATCATGAACCGATTTTTATGAAATTTACACCAATCGATAGGAAATTTTATGGAGATCATTTGGCTCTATTGGCGTAGAATGGTCCCAAGTGCAAAGAATGGTCCGAAATGCAAAGAATGGTCCCATGTGCAAAGAATGGTCCCACTTTTTTGGATGACATGGTTTTGAGAATTGAATGGTCCCTGGTGCAAAGAATGGTCCCTGAGGCAAAGACTGGTCCCACTTTTTAGAGTGACATGATTTTGAGAATTGAATGGTCCCTGGGGCAAAGAATGGTCCCTGATGCAAAGAGTGGTCCCACTTTTTGGGTGACATGGTTTTGAGAATTGAATGGTCCCAAATTGAATTGATTGGTCCCAAGTGCAAAGATGGGTCCCAACTGCAATGAATGGTCCCTGATGCAAAGAACAGTACATGTACTTTAATCAGGCTTAGAAAAGTCCCAGAAAGTATAAAAACGATGGGAAAGGCGTTAATTTGATAAACTTATGATTGCGTCTTCTTCTTCTCCTTCTTATACGCTGTTCCCGTGGTCTTTCTTTTCGGACTTTTGAAGCGAGATCGGGAACGAAAATCTCTCCAAATATAACGATTTTCATCGGAAAATACCTTTTACGGACTTCACTAAGCCTGAAATACAAAAAAAGAGTTGGTAAAATTGGAAAGTTGCGCTGCTCAAATTTTAAAAGTTAAGAATTATAACATTCAGGGACCATTCTTTGCATCAGGGACCATTCTTAGCTGTTAGGACCATTCAATTCTCGAAATCGTGTCACCCCAAAAAGTGGGACCATTCTTTGCACTTTGGACCATTCTTTGCATCAGGGACCATTCAATTCTAAAAACCATGTCACCCCAAAAAGTGGGACCGTTCTTTGCACTTTGGACCATTCTTTGCATCAGGGACCATTCAATAGGTGGGACCATTCTTTTTTTTTCCTGGGACCATTCTTTGCACTTGGGACCATTCTACGCCAATAGAGCCGATCATTTTTGTTTTTTGAGTTTTTGAAATATTCAAATATAGAACATTTTCTGAACTATAGAATGCGACTCCTAGACTTTAGACACCGTGAACCTCTCGAGATTGCTCACTCTTGTACTTTATGATCCTGAGCAACGATGGTTAAAATTTGAAATTTGGAAAGTTCAATAACCGTTCTTGGGTTACAAGTGACTTTGAATTTCTTTTTTCCGATTCTCAAAAAATTTTTTTTTCAAAATTTCAAATTTATTGCGTCTCTGAGCTTCTGGGGGGCTGATTTTTGATTCTCACAAAAAAACGACAAGTATCGAGGGGGACAACATAATAATAATTGAACAAACAAAAAATCGACGAAAAAAATTCGAGAAAAAAAATGAACCAAGGAAAAAATAAGTGGATTCTAATAGTAAGTCTTGAGAAAGGGTACAGTAATACTAGAGAAAATTGGGAATTTTCAAAAATAGAATGAGACAGAAACTACAAAAATTGGGACCAGTCGGGAAAGTATCAAAAAATGGGAGAAAAAAAAATTTTTTTTTTGAAAATTTTGATAAATTCGCAAAAAAATTTTTGAGATAATAAAAACGGATCTTTTTTTTCTTGATTAGAACAAAAATTTGGGAATCACAGATTTCGATCGACGTTCTTACGACATCATCTTCTCCACCTCCTCACTAACCTCCTCCTTGATCTCGTCCATTGGTTCATCGGCACGCTGAAAATGGGTGGGAACTTCAGTTTTTGGTTTTGAAAGCTATTTCACTGGATTGGTAAGATTAAGGGCTTCAAAATGAGTATACTCATAGATGGGCTCCGCCCACTTTTGATATTTTTGCAAAATTTGGGTCCCAACTCGAAAAATTAATCTTGGATTGTTCTAGTCATGTTTAGGTTCATTTTGAAGCTTGTCACAAGGCAAATTCAAAAATGCAAGTTTTACTGTTCTAACACAAAAATGAGACAAGTTATGGTCCTAATTGTGTTTGCTAAGATTTCAAGCACGCGACGCCGACCGCGACGCACCTCACAAAACAAAAACTAGGTCAAACCTAGGCGTGGTTATATTCATTTTAAAGCTATTTTCACGCTGAGTATTTTGGTTTAAATTTCACTGGAATTGGATCGAAACCAACCGAGATACAGTGACTTTTGTGGTTATACTGAAGTTCTGAAATCTAGATGAGACCCAAACGATCGCCATATTTCAAACCTGATCGGGTTTATACTTATTTTGAAGCCCATAACGTGAGGAGTTCAACAATATGACTTTCAGTTCTTCATCACAAAAATGAACCAAGTTACGACTCTAAATGTATCGACTGTCGAATTTTCAAGTACGCCGACCGCCACGCACCTCACAAAACTAAAATTGAATCAAACCTAGTCGTGTTTATATTCATTTTGAAGCTCTTTTCATGTTGAGTATTTTGATCTGATTTTCTTCAATTTTTCACAAAAATTGATTGAGTTACACCAAATTTTAACCAGGTTTCTGAAAATTACGAATCTTGAAACCTAGTCATGTTTAGACTCGTTTCAAAGCTCTCAACTTGCTGATTTCAAATTTTCCACTTTCCACCAATAAAAATCAAATCCCTACCGGACTAGCGCCTCCCTTTCGCCTCTTCGCCAACAGCTTATTATTCGAGTCTCCCAAACTCTTGATCTGAATGTTCTCGGGTCCGACTCTCATCGACGCGAGTGTCGCCTCCATCTCGTCCTGCATGTCCGTCCATTGCTCTTTCTGATCGCAAAGATTCGACGAGGTGAACAGTGGGGTGTCGGGCACTTTCCGGTAGTGAGAGATCCATTTGTGGTCCATCGTTTGCTCAATGGTGATTCGTTCGGTGGGCTCGGTGCGCAGCAGTTTTCGGATCAGGTCTTTGGCTGGAAAAAACTCAACTCTTTAGACTCAAATCTAAAAATTGATTGTTCTCAAGTTGAAATTCAAAATCAGCACGTCGAGAGCTTCAAAATGAGTATAATCATGCCTAGGCTCCGCCCACTTTGAGGGCTACTATAGATTTCGTGGTGGGACCCTCGAAGTGGGCGGAGCCCAGTATATGATTATACTCATTTTGAAGATCTTAACTTACTAATTTCAAACATGTAGTTTTTATACGTAATGCTCAAAATCTGGTTGAGATATGACAAAAATTCCAACAAAAAAAATCACAGGAATTTTTTTTTGACATTTTCGAAAATGTTCAAAAATTGGTCGGTTTAGACTCAAATTGAAGCTCAATTCTTGCTGAGCTCAAAAATTTTAATTTCAGAACATTTTATCAGAATTAGACCAAGTTATGAGCCAAAACGTGAATATGCGGTAGGCTAGAAAAGCGACGCCGACCGCGACGCATCACTTGAAAACAACTAGTAGTGTTTATACTCATTTTGAAGCTCTAGTTACAGTGGTTTTAGTGTGGACTCCTAAAATTTTTTGAAATTTTTGAAATTTTCAACATTTTTCAAATCTGGTCATGTTTAGGCTCATTTTGAAGCTCAGTTCTTGATGATCTCATATATGTGAAGTTTAGAATCTTATAACCAATTCTAACCAAGTTATGAAATTTTTCGTGCCAAGACCTAAAGCCCTACTTACCAGCTTCCGAAACACAATCCCATTCGGGACTCGGAAACGTGTACTGTCCGGACTTGATTTTCGCCTTCATCCCCGGTGACATTGGTTGTCCGTGCTGAGAGTAGAACGGTGGGTAGCCGCAGAGCCTAGAAGAGAAAATTTGAATTTCCCGATAAAAATTTCAAAAAAAAAAAAGTTTACTCACAAAATATACATGATGACGCCGATGGACCACAGATCGCAGGATTTGTCGTACTTTTCGGTGCCGAGCACCTCCGGCGCACAATAGTACGGTGTGAAGCAGGCGGTCTTCAGACCCAGCGGCTCCGATTCGTCCGTCTTTTTGGCGAACCCGAAGTCGGTGAGTTTGAGCGCGGCACTGGCGGCTGGGGTGCTGGAAAGGTCAAAATTTTGAGTTGAAAATGGTCTCATTGAACTTAGAAAGTGAAGAGCTTCAGAATGAGTATACTCATGAATAGGCTCCGCCTATTTTTACATTTTTCATTTTCGTTGTGAGACCCAAAATTTGGAAAATCTCCAAACCTTGTCGTGTTTAGGCTCATTTGGAAGCTCTTTTTACGCCCAACATTTTTCTATAGTTTTCATTGCAATTGAAACAGCAATAACCGAGTTATAGTAGTTTTTGAGATAAACTTAAATTTTCAAAAACTTTCGAACCTAGTCGTGTTTATACTCATTCTAAAGCCCATAACAAGATAAATTCAAAAATATAATTTTAAATTCTTCACCACAAAAATGAACCGAGTTATGACTTAAAATATGTCGGTCGAGGTTTAAGGTACGCGACGCAGACCGCGACGCATCTTGTAAAAATTAGGATTGTTCAAACCTAGTCGTGTTTAGGCTTATGTTGAAGCGCTTTGTACGCTGATCATTTTGATGTAAATTTCACTAAATTTAGATCAGAATAGACCGAGTTACGGTACTTTATGTGAATCGAAAAATTTTTCGAAAAAAAATTTTTTTTTCGAATGTCAACGAAAATCACACACTGCTCATGTTTATACTCATTTTGAAGCTCTGGACCCGCTGATTTCAAATTTTTACAGTTCAGACGTTCGAAACTCACCAATAGAGCAAATTCTCCGGTTTCAAATCGCGATGAGCAATGCTCATCCGATGCAAGTGAGCGACCGCCGAGCAAATCTCATTGACAATGCCGGCGGCCTCTCTCTCGGTGAACGCCTTCTGTCCGCGCTCCTGAATCCGATTGAACAGCTCTCCACCCTTCATGTTCTCCATGACCACCAGCAGACAGTCGACCCCGTTGTAGGAGTTCTTGTAGACGTTGTGGATGGCGACAATGTGCGGGTGTCCGGAGGCCATCACGTGCAGTTCTACCTCTCGACGCGCCTTCTCCGTGTCTCGGAGCACTTTGAGAGCATACTTCTCGTTGGTGGTGCGGTGCTCGCACTCCACTACTTTTCCGTTGATTCCCACTCCGAGCACCTGGAAATTGATTTTCGTGGGTTGAAACCTTGAAATTCGTGTTTTCCACGTTGAGAGCTTTAAAATGAGTATAATCATGAATAAGTCCCGCCCATTTTTCGAACTTCGTGGTGAGACCCGAAACTTGGAAATTTTGGGACTTTTTTGAAACCTAGTCGTGTTTATACTCATTTTGAAGCTGGACATGTGTTGAGCTCAAAAATGTAAGTTTGATTGAATTTGCTCAAGAACTGTTCTAGTTATGAGCCAAAATTAAATTGCTCAGGAACCTCAAAAAAAATTCTCCAAATCTATTGGTGTTTAGGCTTATTTTGAACTTACTTGCACGTTGAGTATTTTGGTATAGTTTTCATTGAAATTGGTTCAGAACTGACTGAGTTACAGTACTTTTTGTGATAGAACCAAAAATTTCGAAATTTTGAAAAATTTTCAAATGTGGGTCATGTTTATACTCATTTTGAAGTGCACAACGTGAAACGTTCACAAATGATGGTTTCATTGTTTTGGCATAAAAATGAATCAAGTTACAGCACTTTAATGATTGAGCCAAAATTTTTTTTCTAAAATAAAGATTTTCAAAATTTTGTGAAACCTAGTCGTGTTTAGGATCGTATTGAAGCACACAGCGTGACAATTTCAAAAATGCAATTTTCATTGTTTCAGCACTAAAATGAACCGAGTTAGGACCCATAATGTATTGGCTGAAAATTTGATAAAAAATGAATCGACTCGAATCTTTAGGTGTTCAGACTCATTTTGAAGCTCTTTACACATTGAACATATTGACACAATTTTCATCCTCATGGCAACAAAATTGCTCGAGTTACAGTAGTTTTCGTGGTCGGACCCCGAATTTTCGAAATTTCGAAACCTTATCAATCCCAGTCATGAGTATACTCATTTTGAAGCTCTCAACTCGCCAAATTTGAATTTCAAAGTTTCCACTAATAAAATCTCACTTTTCTGCTGATACGGTAGTCCTGTGTGACGGGGTACTCGTGAAATGCCATTATCTCGTCGGGCGGCTTCAACTTCTCACCACCCGCCTCGCTTTTCGCGGTAGACCAACAGCACCCTATTCTGCTGAAAAGTCCAATTTCTTCATAGAGCGGGGGGCGACCCCTGGGTTGGTGCTCTGGAATTAATGGGTTAGAGAACATGAGGTTGGTGAGTGTTTGGTGAGGAGTGGGACGGAGGACACATTCGGGGGAGATGACGGAGATGAAGAATTTTGTGGGGGGAAAAAAAGAAGCGGCATGGACATTATTTTCTTTTTTTTCATGCAAAGTTATTTTTTCAGCTTTGAATTTTAGTACATTTTTAGTCTATTTAGCGGTCTTCTTGTGACTTATTTTGGCGAATCTGCATAAAAATGTAGCTCTCGTCACTATTCAGCTTTTAACCGCTCGTTTTGCTGCTGCTTATTATCGAAATTCGAGGAAAGACGAGTGAAGTACAGTAACCCGCAAACTAAACAGCAGGTCGAATATGTGATTTTTTCAGTGATTTTTCCGATTTTTCAAGCAATTCTCTTTTTTTCTGTTGTTTTCTGGTCAAGAATCTAGTTTTCCGTCGATCTTCTCTGCTTGAAACGGCTAAAAAAAGCTATTGAAATATCAGAAATTACAGTAATCCGAAAATCATGAATTTTAAAGGCGCATGCTGCAAAATAGTCTCCAAAATGCCGTTTCTCGTGATTTTTTCTCGATTTTCATGAAAATTTTCCAAGATTTTTTGAAAAATTTAATGGTTTTTCGACTGATTTTCTATGCAGAATCAGTGAAACCGCTGAAATTGACGAAAATTCAGTCTCAACTACAGTAGCCTGGAAATGATAAAAGTAAAGGCGCATGCAACAAAATATTTCAGTTTCTGTCGATTTTCGTGATTTTTCTTCAATTTCAATGGGAATTTTGCGAAATTCTAATAAAGAAAACTTTTTTTTTTCTTTTTTTTTCATTCACAATCTGTAAAATCAGCGAATTTCCGAGAAGAATTCGTTCAACTACAGTAACCCGAAATTAGTTGACATTAAAGGAGCATGACAAAAATATGTTTTTAGCGCCTTCATTTTTCAGCCGTTTTTCGTGGTTTTTTCGAGTATTTTTCAGGTAGAAAAAAGCTAAACTTTAATAAAATGAGATTTTTTTTGCAATTCTTGAAAATTTGCATGAAAAGTTGATAAAAATACAGTGATTTCGCAGATTTACAGAATGGATACTGTAGTTTGGTCAAAATCAACTGATTTGATGCATATTTAAAGGCAAGCTTCGCGATAAACAACCCATAAAAATCACAAGAATCCCGAAAAAAAATTACCAAATAATATGACGTTATATATTTTTCATGAAAAACAAGCGATGACTCACTCAGCTTTATAGGGAACCAAAAACCCGAATTTAAGTAGATCAAATGATTTTTTTTGATAACGTTGGCCAAGTTTCCACTGAGATTTTCTGCTGTTGAATCTGAAACAGATAATAGGGAATAGTTTTCAGAATTGTTTCCAATTTGTTCCAGAAATTTTCATGCAGAATGAAGCAATCAAAAATCAATGAAACAATCGTGCGTCGTCGTCGTCGTTGCGATGTACACACACACTTACGAAACGAATAGAGATAATGTGTGTGTTCAGTGGGGCGCGCTTGCTGCAAGCGGCAAGGGGAAGAAGTAATAGAGAGCGAAGGAGTAAACAATTGCGAAAATAACCGGTTTCTGGTGGGAAAATTGGGTTAAATCTGAGGACAAGAAGGAGAAATGAGGAATTTGGGAAGAAAAAAGGGAAAAATATTGTATTCGGACTTTTTTTCGAATTTTTTCGAAAAAAATTTTAAATTTTAGATTTTTCTCTTGATATAAATGAAAATTTGCTTTTTTCTAGTTCTATTAATCTGGTCAAGACCAGATTCTGACTATTATGAATGATATTACGCCAATTTGAAATTTTATCAAATTTGAAAACCCGCGCATTGTCGACCTGTCCAATGGAGCGCGCTTGCGTTTCCAGAATTGTGCAATATTTCTATTTTCAGTGCAATTCGGGCTCAATTCTCACCGATTTTCTCATTTTTTCCGCAAATTTTTGCAATTTTCCAGGTAAAATGACAGCGTTCGAGGAGTTTGGCATCATTCCCGAGCTCTCCGAGGCGATCAGTTCGCTGAATTGGACGTAAGTGGAGAATCGAGAAAATAAGAATTAAAAAAAAAAAAAATTTCAGACTCCCAACTGCAGTCCAATCGGAGGCGATTCCGGCGATTCTGGGCGGTGCCGATGCGTTGATTGTGAGCATTTTTATGAATAAAAAAATTGAAATTTTTTTTTTGAAAATAAAAAAAAACGGTCGAGAATTTCAAATTAGAAGCTAAAACACTCCAGGAGAGGTCCAAATTAGAGTATTTGATCCAGAAAAAAAACTGGAAAATTTTCAAATTTTTGAAAAAAATTTTGATTTTCAAAAAAAAAAATTCTAGTGTTTTCGACACCCATTTCTCCCTAAAAAAATGAGTTTCCAGGCGGCCGAAACGGGTTCCGGTAAAACCGGCGCGTTCTGTCTCCCAATCGCTCAAATCGTATGGGAACGTCGAAAGGCTCCAGAATCCGCCACGTCATCATCATCTTCAGACACCCCAAAAGTTTTCGAACTGAATCGCGAGGATCGTGATCCGAGTCTCGCCATCGACAAAACGGGTCTGAATTGCGAGTGTCGGGTGGGCAAGGAGTGGCACGGAGCGAGAGGACGGGCTGGCGTGTACGGCGGTGGCAAGTACTACTATGAGGTGACGATCACTCGAGACGGACTGTGCCGGGTTGGATGGGCGACGCTGGCGGGAAGTTTGAAAATTGGTACGGGAAAAAACTGCAAAAAAATCGAGAAAAAATGAGCGAGAACGGCGAAAAACGAATTTTGGTCTGCTATCTAATTTTCTGTAGTTTGTAGCATAGCAGCCCAAAATTTGCGTTGGTCTGCTAATGCGTTCTCGTAGTTTGTAGCATAGCAGACCCAAATTGGCATTGGTCTGCTAATGTCTTCTCGTAGTTTGTAGCCTAGCAGACCCAAATTCGCATTGGTCTGCTAGCTAATTTCCTGTAGTTTGTAGCCTAGCAGACCCAAATTCGCATTGGTCTGCTAATGCGTTCTCGTAGTTTGTAGCATAGCAGACCCAAATTCGCATTGGTCTGCTAATGCGTTCTCGTAGTTTGTAGCATAGCAGGCCCATTTTCGCTCAATTTCATTCAATTTTAATGATTTTTGGCTCATTTTCACTTGTTTTAGAACGATTTTGGGTCAGTTTCTAGTGCAAGTTCCATTTTTGCAGGCACCGACCACGAGAGCTTCGGCTACGGCGGCACTGGCAAGAAGTCATGGGCGAAGAAATTCGACGACTACGGGAAATCCTTCACGACCAACGACGTACTCGGCTGCTACCTCGACCTGGACAATTTGAAAATCTGGTGGTCGAAGAATGGAGAGCTATTTCCCGTTGCTTACTGCATCGATAAGAAGTTTCGCGACGCGGCGAACTGTCTCTTCCCGGCGGTCCTGTGCCAGAACTCGGGTCTCGCCGTCAACTTTGGCTCCGCCCCTTTTAAGGTAGGCTTGTCCAATTCGGAAAAATTCGAATCGCCGCCCACATTTGATTACAGTACACTCCACTGGATGATACAGTGCCTGTCGGAAGGGCACCGGACGCGCGACTCAAGTGGTGGAGTGCCTCAGAGAAGGCGCACGCCGACTCGACGACCCCGCTCTGTGTGATTCTGGAGCCGACGAGGGAGTTGGTGCAACAGACGTTCCAGAATATTCAGACGTTTGCCGGCGTGCTCCGGGAGCCCAAGATTAGGTAAAGAAAATTCTATGAAAAATGCACCAAACATCGAGAAAAATGATCGAAAATGAGCTATTCTATGGGGAATATAATTTTGGGTCTGCTAGCGGGCTACAAACTACAAAAAATCACTAGCAGACCAATGACGGCGGAAGAACGATCGAACAATTTGGGTCTGCTAAACTGCAAACTACACGCTGAAGATTAGCAGGCCAAAGCTTTCCGCAGGCTGTCGACCGATTTGGGTCTGCTAGACTACAAACTACACAGATAGAGATAGCAGACCAACGCTCTTTCGAGACGAATTGCATGGATTTATTGGAAACTGAGGGGCAAAGAAAGGAAAAATAGATACTTAAACTGAAAATAAAAGGTTCAGCATAGCTAGAAATGTTGAAAAGGTGGGATCTCAAGATGCCGAAGTCGAGGTGCTCGCCGTGATCTTCTTGGCAATCTTGTACATGATCAACTCGGTGCTGTCGAACGCGGCTACGGCGATCGCACTTCCACGACCATTGGTGAATTGGGCGCCCATGATGATGCTGGTGGGACTTGAGTCGGAGTAGCGGTACTCGACCTGGAAGGTTTTGATTTCCCCGGAAAATGTGCTCAACGCTCACCTGATAAGCATGTGGCTTGCGGGTGTGCAACTTTGACACGATGAACGTCCCATCCTCAGCTGCAGTCAACACATAGGCGCTCTCCGGAGCCACAGAGATGCTATTGACCGGGCGAGCGTGGGCGGTGCTCTGAAATTAGTCCATACACAGCAACCCAAAATCAAGAAACCCACCTCACACATCAACTCGCCCGTGACGACCGAGTAGAACTGGACGAGTCCTCGTAGGGTGCCGACGATCACCTGCTTTCGCAGCACATTGATCACGTTGACCTCTTTTCTGAAATGTGACAGAAGTTGAGCAACTGTCTGGGGTATGTATCGTACTTGGTTTGAATGCGAGCCTGGACACCCTTCACGGGCTTCTGCCAAATGATCAGGTCGCCGCTGGAGTCGGCGCTAACCGTGATCTCGTCGTAGCGGCACGTGGCGATGTCGGTGATGGCGCATTTGTGCTCCTGGAAGAAGGACGAAGGCTAGCTGCTTTCTTCAGATTGTAGTCTAGGAATTCTCCTCACCTTCAAGTTCTTCTTGCTCGAAAAGTTGGACTCCCCATTGCACATGATCATCACAATCTCGCCGGTATGTGTGCCCACGAGAATCGCATTATCGTTGCAAGTGACTCCGCGACTGTACGGTCCGACATCACATCCTACACTCGGCACGTAGTCCTTGAGAGTACTCGCTAGGGAGATGGCGAACAACGGTTTCTGGGTGACCTTCTTCACGTCGTAGACGTAGATGTTGCGTGTGGAGCCGATAATTGCGATCGGGAAGTTGCGAGCGTTTGGGTGCACCAGGCCGACTGTGGTCACGTCGGCGAACTTCTCTTCGGCGCGCACCGACTCGGCGGTTTGAATGGTTTCCCAGGTGACATCGGTATCCGATTTGTTGTCCCAGCTGCCCACGTGGACCTGGAAGAGAAAGAGTTGGTTTGACACCTTCTAGAACTCTTGAAAGAGTTTCTCGGAAGCCTCTAGAACTATCCTAGAATGGTCTAGAGTCTAGACACTTCTAGAAGTATCTCGGACCTTCTAAGATTGTTCTGGAATTTCTTGAACCGACCTAGAATGACCTAGAGATTTCCCAGGAAGACTCACGTTGTTGCCCTGAATGACAGCCACATAGGTTATGTTGCGGGTGTCCAACCAGCACACCGCCAGGTTTGATGGCCATGGAGATACGGCCCCATGCGGCAAGGGCACCTCTTTGACTTTCTCGAACATTCTTGTCTCGGCCAGTTTGGAAATCGGCGACGAGTTCTGAAAGTAGGTTATAGGGCTTCTCACCACTGAGCCAAAAACGTCAAAAGTCGAGTGAGCCAGAAGAAAAGTAATGAGACATATGTGTGTTGTGCACATAAACTGCCTTCCTTTTCGCTCGGGCCCGCTTTCCTTCTTCTTCTTCTTGATATCAGCTGTCGTTGCGTTGCCCTGGGTAACCAGGACTGAAAGAAGGCAAAGACACCAGCGAAGAGAAAGAAACAGAAAGAACCCAGAAGAAGACGGGGCAAAGACGAGAAGGCTATCATTAGATTCTTGCCTAAACATTACTCGTTTCGAAAAAGTTAGAGCAGCTAAACAAAAAAGGCTGTAAAATCTGAATTTCAGCCAAAAAATCATGAAAATAGACTAGAAATTAGCCAAGAAAAGAGAACAGGCAATCTTTTTGTGGTCTGCTATCTCTCAGTGTGTAGTTTGTAGTTTAGCAGACCAACGAGGTGAAGCTAACTACATTGGTCTGCTATCTCTCAGTGTGTAGTTTGTGGTCATTTAGCAGACCAACGAGGAAGAGCGGACTAATTTGGTCTGCTATCTCTCAGCGTGTAGTTTGTGGTCATTTAGCAGACCCAAAATGAAAACCTAGTCGTAGAACACAGCTCATTTCCAGCCGATTTCGATGATGATTCTCTAATTTTGCACCTCGTTTTCAGATGCGTCACGCTGGCGGCCGGCGAGAACATGAATCAAATCCTGCGAACACTGGAAACCGGATGCGACATCATCGTCGGCACCCCGTCGCGAATCGTCGACCTGATTCAGACGGGCAAACTGGCGACCGCCTCGCTGCAGTTTGTGGTCATCGATGAGGTCGATCAGTTTTTGGCGGACAAGAATGGTGGCGCGCGGCAGATTGACACTCTTTTCAGGGCGCTGCCACTGGTGTCGCAGGATGGGACGAGAAGACAGGTGATCAGCGAAGCCAGAGAAGAGTTCATGAAAAAATGAGCCAATCCAATTGAAAACCCGAGCCGAAATGAGCTCAAAATCATTAAAAATCACTCAGAACTGCTCGAAAATCGGTCTGCTAGACTACAAACTACGCGCCAAGAAATAGCAGACCAATTAGTCGATTCTGGCCGAACAAACATACAAATGCATGTAAAACGTTTAACTTTATTCAAAACCGACGATTCATACAATAGAAAATCAAATTAACAACAGTCAGTCAGTCCAGAACGACAGCGTCCGCTTCTAGCTTTTCCGGGATAGCAAATGAGAATGAGAGATGATTCGGGAAGTAGGCGACGCGGAGCAGTTTTCCTGGTTGTGGGGTTCTGAAGTTCCAGGTGCCTTCTGCCACATCGTTGTCGATGCCTTCTGGCACGATGGCTCGAAGCACTTGCACGCGATTCTCGTCGTTTTGCAGTTGGATCAGGCAGAGTTGGAGTGTTGTAGAGATCCGGAGTTCCTGAAAAAAAAAAACATCACTAAAGATGAAGATACAGTAACCATCCTTACCTCCTTCAACCGGCTCACTTGCTCCGGTCGGATCGTGACCATTTGAATGAAGCTGTTCGGAATGCTCACCGCCGGCATCGGATCATCGATCAGAGGCCCGTGCAGCACCAAAGTTTGAACACTTCTCCAGTGCTCCGACACGGCGAGCTCGGCCAGGTCGAGCACAACGTCGTCTCGCCGCTCACCGATGCTCATTATCATCAGAGTGTCCAGCACGTCTGCAGAGACTAGGGGAAGGACCGACGTCGCGTGGCGGCAGTCGCCGAGAACCATTTGCAGCGATTCGGTGTAGAGACTCGGCTGGTCGGCTAGCGACGGAGCGATGCACGCGTGGAACACGGGCAACGCGTCCTCGCCCATCACGAGCATGACTTGTTCGAGTGGAGGTTGAGAGAGCAGCGATTCTTTGAGGGTCTGCAAAGAGATTTTTCAAAGATTTCCGGCTTTAAAATATGTAATCAAGTGTGTAGACTCCGAATAGCATAGTGAAAACGCTCGAAAAATTCCATGAAACCCCGAAAAATCGCTTCTAAGAGGCGATTTTTCGGGTGTTTAGCGAAAATTTGGAACGTTTTCATTATGATATTCGGAAGCTAAACACTTGATTACATTTGTGAAAGCTCGAAACACTCACGTTGAAGTCCTGAAGAACCACACTGGCCATCGTTGTGTTCGCGATGATCCGATGACCTGGAACCGCCGCCTCCCGTTCTCGAGTCGAAATGAGACAGCCACCGCGGCGATCGTCGAAATAGTAGATTCCCTTCGATTTTCCGTCGAGAAATCCGAGCGTGACGATGATCGCGCCTCGATTCACAGCGTAGAGTACCGACTTGAGCTGAGGGTCCGGTTTGACGAGGTCGACGAGCTCGCGGATTCCATGACACGTCTTGCGAAGGGATTGGCTGAAAACGAAGAGTAATCTACATGAAATCTCCGAAACGAATCAACTCACGAATCAATATAATTGCAACTCTTCAAAATCTCCGTCATCGCCACGAACGGCGTCGCCAACAGGGTGTTCTTCTCCTCAACTTTGTTATCGGTCATTTTTCGCACCTGAAAAGTCTCGGAAATCGAGAATCTCGTTTTTGAAAAGCAGAAAACTCGAAGCGAAAAAAAAAAGAAAATCGATTTTTTTTTTCAGTTCAAAGTGCGAAAAACTTCCGCCCGCTCACTTTTTCAGCATTGGTAGATCGAAAATCGAACTTGAAACGAAAAAAGAGCGTTTTCGATCTATTTACACGAAGAAAAACGAGGGAAAACAGCGAAAATTAGAGGAGAAACGGGTAGAAATAGGTGAAAACTGACCAAAAATAGTTGGGTCTGCTATCTCGTTTTTGTAGTTTGTAGTTTAGCAGACCAAAATCGAAAGTTCGCCACAGTCGACAGTTGGTCTGCCAATTGTTTTTTGTAGTTTGTAGTTTAGCAGACCCAAATCGAAACTTCGCTGCCCCCGACCATTGGTCTGATATCTCTAGTTTTGTAGTTTGTAGTTTAGCAGACCCAAGGAGGAAACCGCACAGCTGCCTACCATTGGTCTGCTAATTGTTCTTTGTAGTTTGTAGTTTAGCAGACCAAAACTCATTTTCACTCAATTTCGCCCGATTTTCATGATTTCTGGGTCATTTTCAGCCGATTTTCACGTTTTCTAGCCCATTTCTTCCAGGTTATCGCATGCTCGGCCACGCTGCACAACTTCGAAGTGTCTCGATTCGCCGACCGTCACATGACATTCCCGCAATGGATCGATCTGAAGGGGACCGACTGTGTGTCTGCCGACGTGCACCATGTGGTGTGCCATGTCGACGCTTCAGAAGACAAGCAATGGATTCGGCAGAAGTATCAGCCCGTTCATCTGGAGGACGATCACATCCACGACGGGGATCAAATTCGACCGGGAACGCAGGACAGGGATACGATATCGTTGGGCACGAAGATTCTCAAGGGCATCTATGTGGTGAAGGCGATTCAGGCGCTTCGAATGGACAAGGCCATCATTTTTTGTCGAACGAAACAGCAGTGCGATCATATGGAGCACTTTTTGCATCAGAATAGTTGGTTTTTCAACCGAATTTTTCCAAAAATTTCAAAACTTTTATTGCGTAGTTTTTGGTTCAAAACCTGAGAATTTTTCCCCTTTGATAGTTTTACTAGATTCAGCTCGTCTGGAGCTCCGAAATGAGCCCAAAATCGACTCGACTCCGCCCATTTTGAGGCTTATGATTCCAAGTGGGAAATCTTAAAGTGGGCGGAGCCTAGTTGATTTTAGGCTCATTTTGAAGCTCTCGCTCAGCTAAACATGATAATGGTGATGAAAAAATTGAGGTTTTTTTTGCAGACTTCACCGCCGCCTGTCTCCACGGTGACCGCTCGGCCGAGGAGCGTCAGGCGTCGCTCGACGGCTTTCGAAAGGGACAAATGCGATTCTTGGTGTGTACGGATGTGGTGGCGAGAGGACTGGATGTGCAGGGTGTTCCGTTTGGTAGGACTTTAAAAAAAAAACGTTGGCAGACAAATCGAGACCAGAAATGAGCTCTGAAACACACACAGCTTTTTGTTATTTCAGTCCTTACAATTCCATTTTTTTTCTTCCCCAAAGAGATTTTTAGAGTTTTCAGCTTAGAATCCGCTACAGCTCGCCGAGACCTTCAGAATGAGCCCAAACACGACTAGGCTCTGCCCACTTTAAGCTGTCCGAGGAGTCCGCCCCCTATTCTCAAAGTGGGCGGAGCCTAGTCGTGTTTAGGCTCATTTTGAAGCTCTAAACGAGCTGAATACGAATTCATAGTTGAAATCGTCTGATTCAACACGAACGCTTCAAAATGAGCCAAAACTCTGGAATTGCCAATTTTGACAATGTTCGGGCCATTTTCATTTTCAGCCGATTTCAAAATCGTCGTTTTTTGCAGTAATCAATGTGACGCTTCCCGACGACAAATCGATGTACGTGCACCGCATCGGACGTGTCGGACGAGCCGAACGAATGGGTCTATCGATTAGTTTGGTGTCGGCGCACGAGGAGAAGATGTGGTTCCACAAGTGTCGAGCACGCGGTGTCGGATGTACGAATGCGAAGGAGACGACGAAGGGAGGGTGTGCGATTTGGTTTGATGAGAAGAAGGTGAGAGAGAGAATGGAGCATTTTGAGCCAACATTGACCGGAAAATATAGATTTTTGAGAAGTAGGTCAAATTTTGAAAAGTAGGCCAAAGTTTGAAAAGTAGGCCAAAGTTTGAAAAGTAGGCCAAAGTTTGAAAAGTAGGTCAAATTTTTGAGAAGTAAGTCGAACCTGGAAAGTAGGTCAAACCTTAAAAGTAGGTCAAACCTTAAAAGTAGGTCAAACCTGAAAAGAAGGTCAAATTTTGAAAAGTGGGTCAAATTTTGAAAAATAGGTGGAACTTGAAAAGTAGGCCAAATTTTGAAAAGTGGGGCAAACCGGAAAAGTAGGTCAAAGTATGAAAAGTAGGTGAAATCTGGAAAGTAGGTCAAAGGTGAAAAGTGTGCCAAATTTTGGAAAGTGGGTCAAACCGGAAAAGTAGGTCAAAGTATGAAAAGTAGGTGAAACCTGGAAAGTAGGTCAAACAAGCGTCTTGAGTGAAATTTGGCCGACAGTATTGAATTTTGAGTCGAAAATTGATGAAAAATGGACCATTCTAGGCCAAAAAAGGCCAAAAAAATAGATTTTCAGATGCTTGGAGAGATCGAGGAGCACCTTGGAGCCACCATCTCCACTGTGGACTCTGACTTCAACGTTCCAGTGGATGAGTTCGACGGAAAAGTGATCTACGGAGAGAAGAGGTCCGGCGGAGCGAACTTTGCCACCCATGTCCTGTCACTGGCCACCTCGGCCAGTCAGCTCGCCGATTTGGAGACGAAAATGCAGCTGGAGTATTTGAGAAACATGCGACACGTGTTCTCGATTCATTCCATGTAGAATTTTATTGTTTTCTAACTGAATTTGATTTTTGCTGAAAACGGGGAAAATTTGCTGGAAAAATGAGCCGAAAATCATGAAAATCGACTGAAAATGAGCAGTTTTTTTTGAAATTTTGGAAAAAATATGTTCCTTCTACCACTTTTTGGCGAAACAAATTTGCGAGCCCATTTTTATTAGCCCATTGCCAGTCGATTTTCACCCCCCCACACTGAACATATTACGATGTGACCCCCTCATGATTTTGTTTTTTAATACCGGTTTTTTGTAATTTTTTTTGTATTTGTACGGTTTGTTTCGATTGAGTTCTAAATGAATCTTTGTGTTTTAAGAAGTGTTTGTGTTGGGTTTGAATTTGAATTTGGCGCGCTTCCGAGAGAGGACCGAAAAGTTCAGGAGGTTTTGAATGCAATGGGAGTCGGACCAGGAGCCACCTTAGGTAGGCTCTGAGAATGTTACCTGAGCAAGCTTCTAGAAGCTGAGATACCTCAACAAGTGCATTGTTTTCTAACAACAAATTCAAATTCAGCTCGCCTAGAGCTTCAAAATGAGCCCAAACACGACTAGATTCTGAAACTTTTGAAAACTTCCAAATTTTCAAAGTGGGCGGAGCCTAGCCGAGTTTCGGCTCATTTTGAAGCTCTCAGCTTGCTACTCTCGAATCGATTGATTTGAACATTGAATTCCTATTCACCTCTTCAAGAGATTCAAAAAGAACCCAAACACGACTAGGCTCCGCCCACTTTGAAATTTGGGCTGGGGGGACCTCTAACTAGGAAATGTCTTAGACGCAAGGGTGGCTGTTTCAGATATTCTCATGGGGTTCAGAAAGACTATGACACACACCCTCTGAAAATTGTTTGGGGGGGGGGGGGGGGGGTGG
>LR544459.1:92903-140124 GCA_900536305.3 Caenorhabditis sp. 40 LS-2015
GGGGGGGGGGGGTGCTGGTCTCGGCAGGTGTGCAATATTTGGGATGCTGTCACACACACACACACAAGACATCTGTCATATTATATCCTCATCCAATGAGCCACTCTGAGGGCAATAATTGACATTGGGTGATTAACGCATCTTTGTCTCCAGGCAACGAGGATTCCCAGAGAGTGATCTTAGAGGGTCCACAAAACCCATCACCTACCCTCACATCCACCACCACCAAGACCCATCCTATTCAGAATACACAGAACAGGACTTCTTCTATTTCCACACTCACTTTTCTGCTCGTTTCAAACGTCAACAGTTTTTCCTTGTGAATTGAGAAACCCATAGATCTCTGTTTCCAAAACTGCAGCCAAGTTTGCTAGGTAAGTCACAAAACCCGAGAATTGCCAAACTTAACACTGAAATGGGTAGTCGCCTCCATTCACGCGCTTCTATCCGACTTGACTTCAGTTTTCAGAAAAAGTTGTCAACTACAAAAATGAAGATCTAGAGTTGATTGATACACCCACCAATTTTCAAAAGAACCGGGTCATTGAAACATATACAGTATCGTTCAGTAAAATGACGACAGGCTTTCGTGAAAAATGGCCAACTTTGAGCAGTTGAAAAAGTATGTTCCAATCACTCGATTTTTATAAAACTTGGTCAATGGATCAAGCAGCTCTAGAACTTTATTTTTGTAGTTGACAACTTTTGTTGAAAACCGCTACCAAGTTAGTTATGGCGCGTTTAAAATCATTGGCTTGATAAAGTTGGAAATCTGCACTATACCAAGTTGCGATGTCGCGTGATTTTACGCGACATAGCTCACTTCACAGCAATTTTCAGAAATAGTTGTCAACTACAAAAATGAAGATCTAGAGTTGCTTGATGCACCCACCAAGTTTTATAGAAATCGAGCAATTGGAACCAACTTTTCCAACTGCTCAAAGTTGACCCCATTTTGCACTGAAAACGGTAATAGTTCATATCTGATAGAACGGCACTGTACACTCACTTTGTCTATTTACGAGACATTCTTTTTTTTTAACTGTTTTTCAAAAGCAACCCTCCTAGATCTTCATTTTTGTAGTTGATGACTTTTTTTTGAAATTGAAAAAGTAGTTGTTCTCTTCTATATTCCTTCTTCCGGAGTTGTAAATGTTCTCCTCCGCTTTATTCGACCAATTATCAATATTTTTTCCTCCATCTCGTTTGTTCCCTTCCCCCGCTGACACTTACCAGTACTGCCCACAAATATAAAAATTTGGTGATTTTCAGTGCAAATCGGTCAACTTTGAGCAGCTGAAAAAGTATGTTCCAATTACTCGATTTTTCTGAAACTTTGCAAGTGTATCATGTAACTCTAGATCTTCACTTTTGTAGCTGAAAATGTTTTCTGAAAATTGCTGTCAAGGAAGTTATAACGCGTTGAAAAAACTGTCCAAAAACGAGAAAAATATGATCGCTTTCAGTAAACGCGCTCTAACTGAATTGTCAGCAGTTTTCCGAAAAAGATGTCAACTACAAAAATGAAGGTCTAGAGTTGCTTGATAAACCCATCAATTTAAACGAAAACTGCTGCGAAGAGAGGTACGTCGCGTATAGTCACGCGTCATCAAACCGGAGTGCGAGTTTCGAACGTTTTCAGACCAATGATCTTCAACGCAATATAACTGGCCTGATTGTAAATCTCGTAAAAAATTTTCAACTACAAAAATGAAGATCTAGAGTTGTTTGATACACCTGGAAAGTTTCAGAAAAATCGAGTGCTTGGAACCAACTTTTTCAACTGCTCAAACTTGTCCATTGATCAAAATAACACTGTCATGGACTGGAATTTCTGGTTGCGTCACTATTTGCGATCTAACTGATTCTGTTGTCAACTACAAAAGTGGAGATCTTGAATTGCTCAATACACTCACAGAAATTGGGACACGAACCTCTTTTCAATTCCTCACAATGTGAACATTTTGCACTGAAATCACCTTTTTCTCTACCATCAAAGATTATCTTTTCATTTTCAGACAATCATGAAGCTGTTCAGCTTGCCGTACGTCGTGCAGAGAGAGGTTCTAGACCTACTCACTATCGGCAACATCTTTTTCCTCTCGCTATGCTCCAAGAACACCAAGAACTTCATCCTACGAACACAAAAGTATCAGCTGCAAAAAATCGAACGAATCAAATACCACTTCAACGGTAAAACCCGGGCTATTCGCGTGGAGACGGTTGCGAACGGTTGTCCCAACGTTGAGATGGTTTTAATCAACACTTTGGACTATGAGGAGTTCACAAAGCAAATCTTTGGACCACTTGAAGAGGTTCGAGTAAATGAGTTGGACACAGCCATCGACTTTTTGTGAGTTCCTTTCACGTTCTCTATCCGGAAAACAGGAAACCAGTGGAAGTTCGCTAGGACGGGAGACAAGACGCATACGGACACGGAATGCTGCGTTTGTTAATAGTCAAGATCTATGTTTCAGCCGATCTGCTATATTTGTAACCGATTTTTATGCCAAATACTGCTCTGCCAATATGAAGCAGACCATCGCCGCAATTCACAGTCACCTATGGGACCTGCTCGGAAACCACACCAAGTTTTGGTTGTGCAGCACTTCGCGAGAAGCCAACGCTCTCCCGATGCTTCCGAATATTCAGTTGATAAAAGTGTTCGGCGACAGCTTCGAACCCACTGAAATCGACGAGTTCGTGGAGGGATCCACGTGTCTTGAGTACCTCTCGTGGTTGACAGTCGAGAAAACGGACATTGAGTTGAGAGAAAATTCGAGAGTTTACGATCTGCATACGGTTTATTTGTGGTCGGACAGTCGCGTGGCGACGGATATCATGAAACACTTCAACGGACGTCACGCTTTTCTGCGAGGATCTGAGATCGATACAACCGAGGTTATTCAGTTTTTGAATGCATGGACGTCGGGAGAGAAATATCGACACCTGGAGGTTATCAGTATGGAGAACGAGTTCCGACTTGCGGAGATTCGGGATTCGGTGGAACTCAAGGAGCTCAACACAAAAGTAGAGTTTTCGTTCATCAGAAAGTGAGAGAGAAAAGGACATCCGAAATTTCACTGAATGCCCATTTTTCAGATGTCCCGAATTCCAGCCGTACATGTCTGAGCGTTATTCTTGGGAACTGAAAAGCCATTTGTACGTGGTTCGGAAATCGGATGACCGTGTGGCATCTGTATTGTTGACAGACGAGAGGGTCTTCATGGGAGTATGGAATGTGGAGGAGAAGGAGTTTCTAGAACAATTCCAATGAGTACATTCTGTATGTTTCTTCTATTGTACTCTTTACGTTACCCACTTTTAGTTGTTAGTTTTTTGTTTTGTTGATTCGTTTAATAAAGATTCTATTTTCCAAAATCCTGAAGTTTTTACATTTTTGTATTATTACAGGATGCGTGAAAAGGTGTTGGCCATTTCTTCATTTTTTTCCGAAAATTAGTTCAAAACATTTGTTGGCTTGCAGCTAAATTGAGCGCACTGCGTTATGTTGGAGTATCGTCGCTTATTGAAAAGATTTGGTTTTTTTTCACAAAATTCAAACAACTTTTAGAAAAAAAAAATTTCGAACTATTTATTTTTGAACAGTTATCTCGAACAATTTTTCGTAGTCTATTCCTTGGAGATGTGACTTTCTGGCACATATCATGCTGATAATAGACCGTTTCGATAGTCCGAATAAAGTTCTTTATGCATCAAGCGATTTTGATTTAGAAGACTAGCGACGCTGCGCGTCGCTGGACACGGCTGCGCCGTGTTACTGTTTGTAAACTGTCAACTTTAAAGAGGTTCAAAAAAGATTTCAACAGAATCTCCAAACATGAACTCATCGTAATTGACTTTGATAAACCAGACATGAGAATAAACAAAATAGTTTATTCTGGTCTATCCAAAAACTCGTAGATATGCTTTCTTGGTAATTTACCAGAATATCCCCCAGCGCAGTATCGTCCCCACCGCCCAGCACAGCCCCACACTCGCTATTCTGGTAACGGGGTATACCAGAATAGCCCCCCGCAAGTGATACTGTAGGTAGTTTGCAAGATGAGCCCCCCATCAAATACCAAAAAGACCAAAAAAAATGAGCAAATACATCACTGTTCTCTCTCTCTCTCTCTCTCTCTCTCTCTCTCTCTCTCTCTCNCCCCCCCCCGCTCTATAGGGTCCCAAATGTAAATAATGGACCTTGGTGAAATGGATGGTCCCTGATGCAAATACATAATGGTCCCATTTTTTTTGGGTGACATGTAAACATTCTAGGACTGTTTCCCACCCACTCTCCATTTTTGGGTAGACACACCGAAAATTTTGCATTGTCCAAGTTTGTAGACAACTATGTCGATGCTTTCAATTTTTCTATGTTTACTACTGGGCGCCGTTTCATGCTCACCAGTTTTGGATTGGAAAGGTACTGTACTTTTGTGGTTATTTCATGAAATCCGTGTCTATTCAGCTGTTGAGGCCTTGCTTAACACTACCACAGGCGACGCTTTGTTGGATCAGCACACAACTCGATTCTGCAGGAGCAGATTTTGAGATACGCGCCGGATATGGAAAAAGTGGCTCAGCTCACACCACCACTATTCAAAAACGCGGGCGCTCGCGAGTCAGTTTTTGTCTGCTAGAATTCTTTAATTTTTCAAAAAAAAAAAAACCATTCAGAAATGTCTACTCGACGCTCATCGTGCAAGCAGCCGAAGAAAAGTACGAGCTCTTTTTCGAAGGCATCGGAAATGATTGCTCTTTGACAAGGAACGTTTCCGGCTTCGATACGGTCGTTAGGCGGATTGAGCTCGAACGTGAAAGTGAGCAGCAGTGTGTGTGAATAAGATATATCATATTAAAAATTTAACAGCTATATTCCCGATAAAAATGCATCAACATAGCTTACAAGCGGAATCGCTGTACAATTTCATTCGGTCATATATGCAGTGAGTTTCTAGCTGGAATTTGCTTTCTTTTTGTAGAACACTTTGAAATTTCAGCAAGCTCTATGCTCTCCATTCCGCAGAAACTCTTCCCCTGATTGCTGACGCGTTTAAGAAGGATTACGGAAACCAATTGCTTTCGGAGGAAAACTTCCATTGCTGGGCCATCGTACGCAAATGGTCGCATTTTTCGTGTCCGAAAATCAACTATTGGGATTCACCTTATGAATCGGATGATTTGAGCAGCATGTTCTCTATGTACTATCGGAATAAGGGAAACTTGTTCCGATCTTGTCAAGAGTTCCGCTTCTTTTTCTTTAGCTAGACACTCCGCCGCCCCCAAAAGGCTATGGGCGGAGCTTATTTTGGGGATCCGTGTGTCTCTATTTTTGTCTTGCTATCTGAATAAACCATGCTTTACTTGAATCTAATATTAGACATTCTGTGCGAAATGATATTGAGCACAACGGTTTTGCACATATCTAGGTTAGATTTTGAGCTTGAAAAAATCAAAGCACAGATCTGGAATCCTTGACGTCTCAGGTCAACCTTGGGAAAAATAGGTCAACCTTGAGAAAGGAAGGTCAAACTTGGGGAAAGTAGGTCAAACCTGAAAAGTAGGTTAAACAAGAAAAGTAGGTCAAACTTTGAAAAAGTAGGCCAACCATGTGAAAAGTAGGTCAAACCTGAAACTTAGGTCAAACCTGAAAAATAGGTCAAACTTGGGAAAAGTACGTCAAACTTTGAAAAAGTAGGTCAACCATGTGAAAAGTAGGTCAAACCTGAAAAATAGGTCGAACTTTGGAAAAGTAGGTCAAACTTGGGAAAAGTAGATCAAACCTGAAAGTGGGAAGGCGACAACTTGGAACATCTGAAAAAACGAGTTCTAGGAAGCCGATTCCCTAGTACACGATTTGCAAGCATGACCTCTATTCCCCATTGAAACCTGGAATCTCTAAATTTGATCTACGTTCCACAAGCAGGTCGAGACAAAGCGATTTCCTAAAAAAAAAACCACCCCCCTGAAAAAAGTTGATAGATTTGACACATTATCACCTTCTCCCCTCTTTGTCTATATCCCCGACGCGTATCCCCCCCATCAAACCCGACACTATCAAATTTCAATTGGTCAGTCTTAGTCAAGAAAGAGTGAAGAAGAAGAAGAAGAGTTCGAAATTGTATTTACCCAACGAAAAGAAAGCCGAGATTGGATATATACTGTTTGAGCACGTAATCGAAGGGGTAACGATTGAGAGTGAAATAGTGTGAGATTTCGAGAGAGAGGGAGAGCGCAGACACAGATACAGATGGCTATTGCGGGGAGTTCGTGTATTTCAGAAGTGGATTGAGAGGGGGGAGGGCTCAATTTGATCCCCCACGACTCTCTTATTTCTCGCATCCTAGTAGTGGTGTCTACAGTTCGCACCTTTCTTCTACTATGTATATATCCCCTTTTTTTCTTAAGTTTAGTATTAGTTGGAGCATATATTTCAGGTTTTCAGACTCTTCAAAATATGTAGGTCAAGTCTAGAGAAAGTAGGTCAAATTTTGGAATGAATTAGGTGTCGAACAGAAGGAAGCAGGATCAGAGCTAGAAAAAGTAGGTCGAACCTGTGAAAAGTAGCTCAACCTTGAGAAAAGTAGGTCAAACTTGGGAAGAGTAGGTCAGAAAAAGACAAAGTAGATCTGAATGAGAGAAAGTAGGTCAGAATGAGAGAAAGTAGGTCAACCTTGAGAAAAGTATGTCAAACCTGTCCAAAGTAGGTCAAACTGGAAAAAACTAGGTCAAATCTGAAAACAAAATTGGAGAAGACTCAAACTTTGAGCTTCTGAAAGTCATTTTCTAGTAATCCAATTTGCCGATGCATCAATTTACCCCAAGGCGACTAAGCTGAGCAATCTTTTTTTCAGGTCTGACCTACTTTTAACTAACCTTGACCTACTTAATCTCATTCTGACCTACTTTCTCTCATTCTGACCTACTTTCTCTTAATTGTACCCTACTGTATGATATCACAACGTTTTCTCACATTTGACCGTCAAGTGCTGGGGCCCGTGGGGGTCATTTCAAGTGCTGCTCTCCATAGGCGCGAAAAGTCTCTCAAGTGATTTTTCACGCTTCTTCAGATTCTCGAACTTTTTCCCACTCATTCATGTTTGCATTTGATATCTAGTGGTCACTCATTGACCCCATTCATTTTGAACGCTATATGATTTCTCTTCGTTTTAACACATAAAGACTCGAGAAAAATTTGACAGAAACTGAAGCTCCGCCTTCATTTTGCAACACTTTTCGAAGTGGAAATGTCAAATCAGAAGGGGACGATAAGGTCTGATTCTGAAAAATAGGTCAAAATCAAATTATTAGGTCAAATTTTGAAAAGTAGGTCAATTTTTTGAAAAAGTAGATCAAATTTTGAAAAGTAGGTCAAATTTTGAAGAATTAGGACCAGTTCAGAAAAGTAGGTCAAACCTGAAAAGTAGGTCAAATTTTGAAAAGTAGGTCAAATTTTTGAAAAGTACGTCAATTTTTTGAAAAGTAGGTCAAATTTTAGAAAAGTAGGTCAAACCTGAAAAAATGTCAAACGTGAAAGTAGGTCAAACCTGAAAAGTGAGGCCAACCTTATTTTGAATTTTTTTCGAAATTTTTTTTGAAAATTTTGAATTCAATTATTGAAAAAAAGGGGCTTTACTATTTATTTTTTCACTTTTCTCTTACTAGCTAATATTAAACCATCCTCCAGTTCTTTCTTCCAGGTGATGATACCGTACCTCCTACTGATAAGTGCTCTCGGAGCATCATCATGGGCTCTTCAAGAATGTCAACTGAATGATGTGTGCTCGAATTGTAGTCTAAAAGCGGAGCTATCCACAAAATGTCAAAGGAGTTCGGAAAATGAGATTGAAAAGGAAGCGTTCCTGTTTTGCAATCCAAGGACCAAGTGAGTTTTGAGTTTTGGATTCCTTTCTTTGGGATGCTGGCTCTCAGAGCTCGAATAAATTGGTTTAGACAGTGAAATCAAACTCAGCTTGTTTAGAGCTTCAAAATGAGGCCAAACAAGACTGGGCTCCGCCCACTTTCAAATTTTGAAATTTTCTATGAAGCAATTATCGTAGTTTGTGCAAAACTATCCGTGTTGGGGCTCATTTTGAAGCTCTTGACGTGGTCTTCCTGTTTCAAACAATAAGAATGTGGAATTTAAAATCAGCAAGTCCAGAGCTTCAAAATGAGCCCAAACATGACAATGTTCAAACTTAAAAAAAAAAAATTTTTGAAATTTTTTTTTCAAACAATTTTCAAGCCATCGTCTTTTTTCAGAAAAATCGACATTGAGCACAGCTCTTATTTGACGTGTACCAATGGCACCTGGAAACAAGAAATCTGCTCCGAAGACGGACGGGTCCATTTTTCGCTGGCCACCAGGGATTGCGTGGACCCCGCGATGCAAGTTTTCCACTCGCAGGGAACCTCTGGTGAGCGATTTGATGTTTTTTGTTTGAAAATTCAAAATCAGCAAGTGGAGAGCTTCAAAATGAGCCCAAACACGACGATATTTGAGAATTTTGAAAATTTCGAAGTTTTCAAAATATGGTCGTGTTTGGGCTCATTTTGAAGCTCTTGACTCGCTGAGCATGAATTTAAACATTTTGAACACAAAATTCGAGCTCAGCAAGTCGAGAGCTTCAAAATGAGCCCAAACTCGGTTAGGTTCCGTCTTGAGCTTCCCAGAGGTCTTGGGGCCCCTAAAAGTGGGCGGAGCCTAGACATGTTTGGGCTCATTTTGAAGCTCTTGACATGCTGAATCTATCATTTATATTTGATTAGTAAAATTTTTAAAGTTTAGAAGATCATAATCCATGGAATCTTTCAGAATCCGAAAATCTCCAAATTTTCGAAAAAATGCTCATAACTTTGCCTAAAATCGAGATTTTTCAAATCTGAAAAATGGATTTTGATTCTCATTTTTTGCTTAACTCATTCATTATTTTGTAATGCTTTAGGCTCCGGTCGAGTTGGCGATATTTGCTCCTTCAACACCGACTGCCTCGGCGGCATGTTCTGCGCCATTGGCCAATGTCGTTGCCTATCCACCTACGTTGCAGTGGATGCTTATTGCTACGAAAGTGAGTGGGGTGGGGATACTGTAGTTGAGAACTTTGATATGCAGGTCGTGTCGGGTTACTGTACCCCTTATAACTCGAAACTTCCAGAAATCTCCCCCTCGGACTCGGGCTGCTTCTACGATATCCAGTGCGCGTCGGTGTGGCCCGATTCCTACTGTAAGAATGGGCAGTGCATGTGTCCATCGGATGATATGATTGCGGTGAAGACAAAGTGGGTTTTGGCGGGAAAAACAGTTTGAAAATTTGGCGGGAAAACTCAAAAAAAAATCGAAAAAATTGGGTCAAAATCAACCATTTTTGACCGATTTTGACCCAGTTTTTTTGAATTTTAAAATTCCCGCCAAAATTTTTTTCCACATTTTTCTTTCAGAGACGGCACCCTATGTGTATGGTCTAGCACCTCTGAGCCATCTTGCCCACTACCCTCTCTACCTCCTCCGGACTCCCCATCAAGCCTCGTTGTGCTCCCAGCGGCAGCAGGTCAGTAAACGCGCTCCACCGAACATTTTTTTTCAAATTTTCGAAAAAAAGTTCTCAATAGAGCGCACTTGCAGGCAAGACCAGTGTCACGATTGCACCATGCAATCCACACGCGGCGGACACCCCGAAACGAGAGGAGGACCTTCTGAACAAGCAGCACGACTACAAGTGTAGTGTCAGGGGATTCGTGAGTTTTTTTTCAAATTTTTGGCGCGAAATTTGAATTTGACATTGAAAATGAAGGAGAATAGTGAAAAACTGGAAAAGAATCAGTGAAAAATGAGCCGAGATCCTTTGGACGGAGAAATTCAAAATTTTGCTTTTGGATCCCAAAAATTCTCTAAAAATTTCGAAATTTTGAGGTTTCAACAACCACACTTTGTTTGAAATCTTAAGAGCTTCAAAATATGTCCAAACACGCATAGGCTCCGCCCACATTTAGGGGGCCATGGGTCTCAAAACGTAACCAAACCGAGTTTGGGCTCATTTTGAAGCTCTTGGCTTGCTGAATCTGAATTTCACATTTTTAACAGTGTAACTATATCCAGCTTGCTTAGTGCTTCAAAATGAGTCCAAACACTAGTAGGCTCCGCCCACATTTAGGGGTCCTGGGCCTCAAGACGCACCTTAACCAAGTTTGGGCTTATTTTGAAGCTCTTGGCATGCTGAGCAGGATTTCCTTGCGTTAAAAGTTTTGAAATCATGCTCAGCTAGTCAAAAGCTCCAAAATGAGCCCAAACAAGCCTAGGCTCCGCCCATTTTGAAAATTTCGGATTTTTCAAAGTGGGCGGAGCCTGGTCGTGTTTGGGCTCATTTTGAAGCTCTCGACGAGCTGAATTTGAATTCGTTGTCAAAAAACTATGATTCCAGCTCGGCGAGGAGCCCGAACCACAAGACGTCTCCGACCTCTACGACTGCATTGATAACTCGAAATTCTGGAAGGATCAAGGAATGGATACCTCATCGCACCCGATCGGTGTCTGTTGCATGAATCGTGCATTCACTTGTATGCAGCCGAAAAAAGGAGAATCCGATGCACTTGGCTCTGTGCCAAGATGGTACTTCAACTCGGTGATGGGATCGTGCCAGCAGTTCTTGTTCGATCCGACTGGCTCCGAAGTGTCACCGAATAATTTTGAAACTTTGGATCATTGCGAGAGTTATTGCAAAGATAGTGAGTTGAAATTTAGAAAAATGGATTTGGCAGGTGAAGAGCTTCAAAATGAGCCCAAACATGATAGGATTCTGGAAATTTTGAAAAACTCAAAAAAAAAAAATTTCCAAAAGTGATCATGTTTAGACTCATTTTGAAGCTAAAAATGCTCCAAAATGAATTTTATTGTCAAAATTGTGAATAGCAGGTCGAGAGATTCAATATGCGCCTAAACATGACTAGATTTGAATATTTTGGATTTTTTGAAAAATTCTGAAAATTTCAAATTTTTTCAAAAGTGGTCATGTTTAGACTCATTTGGAAGCTCTCAACGAGCTCTATCCATCCCTAACATTTTCAGCCTGTCCTCGTGGAAACCCCGCATACCTCTCCACCAAAGGCTCTCCGAACAGTGCACGTCTCCCACAGACCGGCTGCTCGACGGCCAACCCATGTACCGATCCGTTTGTGTGCACGGAGGTGGCCAGTCAATCGATGTGTTGCGCTAGTAGAAGTGAGTTAAAAAATTTTGAATCCGGGAGCTTTTTGGGGTCCCGACCCAATTTTCAGACCTGAAAAATCGTGATTTTGAGCAAAGTTATGACAATTTTCGTAAAAATTATAGATTTTGAGGTTCAAGGGATCATTGAACTTCGCAATTTTGAAATTTTGAACATTGAATAACAGAGTCATGTTCAGCGTGATTAGAGCTTGAGAATGAGTCCAAACACGCCTAGGCTCCGCCTACTTTAAGGGGTCCAAGAGTCCCGGGGACGGAACCTTCCCGTTTTTGGGCTCATTTTAGAGCTCTTGGCTCTCTGAATCCAAATTTTCGAACAAAACTGTAGAATTCGTTTTCTGCTATCCACGAGCTTCAAAATGAGCCCAAACATGCCTATACTGGGAGAACTTTGAAAAAATCAAAATTTTTTTCGGTGTGAAAATTTCGAATTTTCAAATATTTTCGGATTTTAGTCATGTTTGCGCTCATTTTGAAGCTTCGGACAAGCAGAATTCGAATTTGACGTTGAAACTGCAAAATTCGAGCTCAGTGAGCCAAGAGCTTCAAAATGAGCCTAAACTCGGTCGGGTTACGTCTTAGGACCCCTGCACTTCAAAAGTGGGCGGAGCCTGGGTGTGTTCGGGCTTATTTTGAAGATCTAGACAAGCAGGATCTGAGTTCAACGTTAAAATTGCAAAATTCGGATCCAGTAAGCCGAGAGCTTCAAAATGAGCTCAAACATGACTGTATTTGAAAAATTTTGAATTTTTCAAACAATTTTAAAATTTCAATTTTTTCAAAAGTTGTCATGTTTAGACTCATTTTGAAGCTCTCAACGTCGCAAAATCGAGTATAACACTCAAAATCAAGAATCTCGTCCTATTTCAGAGTCAATTTGCTCCGAAGCCGGTGCTCGCTTCAAGGATCCCCTCCGTAGCACACCCTACGACGCTGGCCATCGTTTCGACCAGTTGACCGGGGAGACGGCGAACTATGCGGTTGGAATCAGTACTCGCTATTATTACAATCCCACCGATGGACAGTGTCACCCGTTTACCTTCAACGGATTCTTGGGAAATTTCAACAATTTCCAGAATCAGGCCGATTGTCAGCTGTTTTGTGCGAGATGTGAGCCATGAGTCATTTTTAATGAGTCTTGAGGTCGAAACTTGAATTTCGCGGGTTAAAAATGTCGGAATCAAATTCAGCGCGTCAAGAGCTTTAAAATGAGCCTAAACTCGGGTAGGCTCCGCCCATTTTGAAAATTTTCGAGATTTTCAAAATTCTCTAAACCTAGTTGTGTTTAGGCTCATTTTGAAGCTCTTGACTCGGTACTTTCAAATTTTGTATTTGCAAAATAAAATTCGAATCCAGCAAGCCAAGGGCTTCAAAACGAGCCCGATCTCGGCTGGGACCTCTGGACCCCCAAAAGTGGGCGGGGCCTAGGCGTGTTTAAGCTTACTTTGATGGTCTTGGCACGCTGAATCTGATGTCGCTATTAGAATTGCGGATTTCTGGAGTTTGGAAGATTTTTGATCGCTGGAAGCTTTTTTTTAATGAAAAATCTTCAATTATTCACCAAAACCTTGATAACTTCGTTCAAAATTGAGATTTTTCGAATCTGAAAAAAAGGGCCGTATTTTGTTAAAACTGATTTCACAATTCTCTTATTTAGTTTACTCAAATTCCAGTACAATGTCCGCATGGAAGTCCGCTAACCAATGGAAACGGATCCCCTCAAAGGTGTGCCAGGGACACGGACTGCCCATCTACACACACATGCGCCATGGAGCATCAAGTGTGCTGTCCGACGCCTCGTGAGTCCTCAATTGTAAAAAACAAAAAAAAAGCAAGCTAAAAACATTCCATCCAAAAACTTCATGTAAAAGAATCGACCCATGTCAAAGACAAAGGAGTTTTCTCTTTTTTCAAACCTAACCATATTCGGGCTCATTTTGAAGCTCTCGATTAGCTGAGGTCAAAACGAAAGTGACATATTCATGATCAGCAAGTCGAGAGCTTCAAAATGAGCCCCAACACGACTATGCTCCGCCCACTTCAACCTTCGCTCCGAGACCCAAGAATGACAGAGAAACTCAAAGTGTATAGAAACGACTCGTGTTTGGGCTCATTTTGAAGCTCTCGATGAGCTGAGCTTGATGAAAACAACATAATCATGATCAGCAAACCGAGAGCTTCAAAATGAGCCTGAACACAAGTCGTTTCTATGCACTTTGAGTGGCTCGGCTTTTTGGGTCGACGGAGCCTAGTCGTGTTGGGACTCATTTTGAAGCTCTAGACGAGCAGAGGTCAGTTTTGCTGATAAAAATGACGTATTCATGATCAGCAAGCCAAAAGCTTCAAAATGAGCCCGAACAAGCCTAGTCCACTTTGAAACTTCGGTCCACATCGTTTGATTTTGGCTGAAAATTTTGGAAAAAAATCTCACCTTTTTCAGAGACCTTGTGCACGGAGCCTCTTCGTGTTGGCGACTGCAAACAGAGCGTCCGTCAATTCTGGTACAATGCGGAGACGAAAACGTGCGAGTCATTTTTGTACACTGGATGCCAGGGAAATAATAACCGGTTCAACTCGTTGAACGAGTGTCAGAGTTATTGTAAGAATATTAATGGTGAGTTTGGGGGAAGGGGTATAGTCATGTTTATGTTCATTTTGAAGCCCGAAACCTGGGCGTTTCAGAACAATTTGAATTTTTGATTTTGAGCCAAAACTGACTGAGATATGACCAGTTTTGTGAACGGACCCCAAAAATTTTCGAATTTTTCAAAATTCTCCGATTCTAGTCGTATTTGGGCTTATTTCGAAGCTCTCACTTTGCTGATTTTAAATTTAATAAAAAATTCAAAATCGGTTCACTAAGAGCTTCAAAATGAGTCTAAACATGACTAGGTTCGGAAAAAAGAATTTTCAAAATGGGCGGAGCCTAGCCGTGTTTAGGCTCATTTTGAAGCTCACATCCCGCTGAATTCAAAAATGGTATTTTCAACCTATTTTCAGCCGAGCCAAAGTGTCCCCAGGGCCGCGCCTATGTCGATTTCTCCGGCAAGTTCATGCAGTGCGGCGAGGGACTCGGTGGCACCGCCTGCCCAGCCAACTATGAGTGCACTTTTGACGGTCTGGTGTACGGTTGTTGTCCGAGCAAAGCGTACACTTGTTCGCTGCAAGTTAATAAAGGAATCGGATGCGGCTCGGGGTCCAGCTATCGCTACTATTATAACAATCAGGCGAAGGTAGGTTATGGCCCAAGTTTTGCTATTTGGTGGCCTAACTTTTTTTTTGGGTGGCCTAACTTTTTTTGGGTGGCCGAACATTCTTATAATGGCCTAATTATTTGGCGGTGACCTAACTTTTGTGGGTTTTCCTTTTTGATTGCCTAGCATTTCTTCTCAGCGGCCCAAATTTCTTGTGGTGGCCTAACTTTACATGTTGGTGGCTATATTAGTGGCCTAACATTTCATCTTGGTGGCCGAACTTTCTCTTACAAATCCTCTTCCAGGAGTGTCAATCCTTCCTGTTCCTCGGCTGCGACGGAAACTCCAACAACTTCCCATCGATTGAAAAGTGCCAAAACTATTGTGAAATCGCTAGTAAGTTTGGGATATTTTCAAATTTTTGAACTCCCGCCAAACCATTTTTTCAAGTCTGCCCCAACGGCGGAAGTCCGCTGCGAGCCAACTCCAAAGTCCGTTCGTGCTCCACCCACGAGCCCTGTCCGTCCGGCTACGATTGCAGTATTGTCGAGGCGAACGGTGTCATGCAGCGGAGGTGTTGTCCGTCGAAAGGTATCCAGAATTCAAAAAATTATGTGAATTTTGATAAAAATTCAAAAATTTCAGTCTCCATTTGCTCGAAACCCCCACAGATGGGCATGCTGCCAAAGTGCAGCAGTGGAAGTGGGCAGACGAGGTGAGCTCGCTTGATTTTGACAAAAAATTCGAATTCCCCGCAAAATTTGACCCTAGAGACTTCAAAATTTCAAAAATATACCATCCCTCCTCGGGTTCAGAGAGCCCCTAATAGACACAATCAACTTTTTTCATTTTCTACCGATTTTTCTCGCTTAAAACTCATTTTTCACACTTGGCTGTCCTTATTTTCGAGTTTCTCACGAAAAACTACCCCAAAAACTATGAAAAACCATGAAAAACGGTTTAAAATCAGCCAAGTTCCCCCCTTACCCCTAAAAGTGGGCGGAGTCACGGCGCACACAAAACACGGTGGGCGGCGGAACCCGTGAGGTGTCGGCCGCTGCGCTAGATGACTACCCGCCGCCGCGCTGCCCTCGGCGGCTGTGATGATTTCCCATTGCCGTTTACCCGTCTGAGGAAACCGTGCCTGAGACTTTTGGAAGGTGGCTGAGCCTAAAATTGACGATTGAGTCGATGTGATGATTTGGTGTAGTGGATAGTGAGGGGGGTTGGGGTGCGAGAGGTCGTAGGTTCAACCCCGAGTGGGTCGAAATCCTTTTTTAGGATTTTTTCGAGATCTAAATCAGGTGAAAGACCTTCATACACTTCATCCGGACTTACTTAGACAGTTAGACAGCCATATTCAGATACTACTTCAACATGGCTCTCCAAACGTGCTCCTCGTACACCTCCAACGGGTGTGACACATCGCTCAACTCGTTCAACTCCATCTCGGAATGCGAGGACTTTTGCATGTCGGCCGGGTGCTCTCTAGGAGACACGGTGTACAAGGATCCGAATACAAACAAGCCATTCGTGTGCAACACGGCGCTCCAGAACAATTGTCCGTCGAATTATGATTGTACATTGAACGCGTTGACGCAGGTTGGTTTGGGTGGAACTGAGCGAGGTTTGATCTCAACGAGGTTGACTGAGTGAAGTTGACTCAACGAGGTTGACTCAATGAGGTTGACTCAACGAGGTTGACTGAGTGACGTTGACTCAATGAGGTTGACTCAACGAGGTTGACTCAACGAGGTTGACTGAGTGAGGTTGACTGAGTGAGGTTGACTGAGTGAGGTTGACTGAGTGAGGTTGACTGAATGAGGTTGACTGAGTTAGGTTGACTCAATGAGGTTGACTCAATGAGGTTGACTCAGTGAGGTTGACTGAATGAGGTTGAGTGAATGAGGTTGACTGAGTGAGGTTGACTGTGTGAGGTTGACTGAGGGAGGTTGAGTGAATGAGGTTGACTGAGTGAGGTTGACTCAACGAGGTTCAAACTCAATTTTTCCTTTTCCAGGAGCACACTTGCTGCGGCTCCGACGGCATGGGAGTGTGTCCCACCGGCGAGAAGGCCTTCATGGACCCCCGTACAAACACCCCGCGGCAATGTGCGATGGCAGCCGATGGGAAGTGTCCAGGAGGGTACCTGTGCCGCTTCTCGCAAACCAATCACAAGTACTACTGTTGCGGGAACATTCAAGGCGCACTGTGCCCCGCCGGACGGTCGCTCTATCGATACGCGACCACTCAGCTGCCGGTACAGTGTCACATCTCGCCACTCCAATCGTCCTGTCCAAATGGCTTCGCTTGCATGAGCGATGTGCAGGGCGCGTTCCAGGGATACTGTTGCTCGCATAATCGTGAGTGTGGAGTTTGATTCGCAGTCTTGGGAATACTGTAGTTGGGTTTGTCGCGTTGAGAGCTTCAAAATGAGCCCAAACACCACCATTTAAGTAATAAATCAAAATTCGAGAAAAAATTTTTTACTTCGATGAAATTTTGAAACTTTTTTGAATTCAAAATGGGCGGAGCCTAACCGTGTTTGGGCTCATTTTGAACCTCTTGATTAGCTGGATTACATTTTGCTGTCGAAACAAAATAATTCTGAGAAATAGCTTCAAAATGAGCCCAAACATGAGTGGCTTCGAAAAACCCTTTTTTTAGAGATTTTGAGAATGGGCGGAGCCTAGTCAATCCGAAGATTTCAGAAAAGTTGGCTCAGTAGGAGCCCAAATTCGACTAGTCTTCTCAGTGATTCTTGGACCCCTGAAAGTGGGCGGAGCCTAATCGTGTTTGGGCTCATTTTGAAGCTCTAAACAACCTTAAACTAGGTACATTAATGCAAGTGTGAAACTCCAGTTCCGCGAGTCTAGAGCTCCAAAATGAGCCCAAACTCCGTTAGGTTACGTCTTGACACTCCCACTCGTCTTGAGACCCCTGAAAGTGGGCGGAGCCTAGTCGTGTTTGAGCTCATTTTGAAGCTCTAGACAAGCCTAATCTAGTTATTTTAATGCATATGTGAAATTCTGATTCCGCGAGTCAAGAGCTCCAAAATGAGCCCAAACTCGGTTAGGTTACGTCTTGGGCGGAGCCTAGGTGTGTTTAGGCTTATTTTGAAGCTCTAGACAAACTGAATTTAGTGGCAATGCTGTAAATAAAAAATTCTAATTCAGCAAGCCAAGAGCTTCAAAATGAGCCCGAACTCGATTGGTTAAGTTTTGGGAGGTTTTAGGCCCAAAATCGAGATTTTTGATATCAACAAACTGGCTAATAACTTGCAGCCATCTGCCCGGGTGAAGTCGGCTTCCACCAAGACGAGAAGACCCAACTGCCGACCACGTGTACCAACGAGGGCTTCTCGTTCTGCCCCACAGGCTACACGTGCCAGCAACAACCGGACACCCTCAACTTCTACTGCTGTCAAGGCGAGGAGAAGCAGGGCATCAACGACGGCTGCCCACCCGGACAGTACGCCTACGTTCAGGAAGAGGGCGTGGTCAAATCGTGTGACCCATTTTTGTCGGATGACACGTGTCCCGTGGAGTTCACCTGCCAGTGGTCCCTGACCAATCAGAAGTACCAGTGCTGTGGGACACGGCCCACCAGGGCGATCAAACCCACGATTCTGGACGATGGATGTCCGACGAAACAGTTCGCACTCATCGACAAGAGGTCCAATCAGACGAGGGCGTGCACCGCTGGAGAGGCCAAGTCGTGTCCAACGGGCTTCTTCTGCCAGTTCTCGGCCAAAAAGGGACAGTTCCAGTGTTGTGGACAGAGTGGTGGTGAGTCTCGTAACTTTGGACAAGTTTTGTTGATAGTTGGTGGACGGAAAAGTCGACAAATCAGTATGCGAGATTATCAGTGTGTTGTTTGGGAAAAAAAAATTTCCGAAAATTTCTCGAAAAATTCCGAAATTTTTTTTCGAACATTTTCGGAAAATTCGACAAGTCAGTATGCTAGATCATCAGTGGGCTTTTCGAAAATTTTTGGAAAAAAAAATTTTCGAAAAAATTTTCGGACAAAAATTTTCGAAAAAAAATTTTCGGACAAAATTTTCGGAAAAATTTCTCGAAAAAAAAAATTTCGAAAAAATTATCGGAAAAATTTCTCGAAACAAAATGTTCGGAAAAATTTATCGAAAAAATTGTTTCAAAAAGCCGACAAAAACTGACAAAGATTGACTAAAGATTGACAAAAATATCGACAGTGGATTTTTTGTCGAAAATTTTGTCGAATTTTTTGTCATTTTTCGGTCAAAGATTTGTCGACTTTTTTGTCGATTTCTCTGTCAAAAATTTTGTCGACATTTTTGTCAACTTTTTGTCGAAAATTTGTCGACTTTTTGTCAATTCTTGGTCAAAAATTTGTCGACTTTTTTGTTAATTTTTTTGTCAAACATTTGTCGACTTTTTTGTCAATTTCCCAGGTTGTCCAATCTTCCGTGCCGCGTTCATCGCTATCGACGGAAACGCTCAGGAATGTCTGCCCGGTCCAGACATGTGCTCCGATGGGTACGAGTGTGTGAAGAGTACCACGCACAAGAACAAGAACATTTGTTGTAGTAAGGAGGAAGGAGGTACTGTAGTTTTCTCACCTGCACATCTAACTTCTTTTTTTGTCTCAGGCTGCGCCGACAACGAGATCCTTGTCGATGGAGCGTGTGTGGTGCGTGTCAAGGTTGGCGGCGGCTGTCACACCAATGAGGAATGTGTGGATGGTGCAGATTGTGTGCAGAATGTGTGCAAGTGAGTAAACTTTACGGATTTATGAGATTAAGGGCTTCAAAATAAGCATAAACCTGGCTAAGTTTGAAAAATTTTGAGCCTCGAAAAATGGAAAACAAAATTTCAAGAATTTCTCCTATTTTTCTCCTGTTAATCATGGGTAATACTCAAATTGAGTAACGCATTCATTTCTGACTCATTGAGTGCTTTAAAATAAGCCCAAACACGCCTAGGCTCCGCCCACTTTGAGCTTTCAAGGGGGGCCCCCATCAAAAGTAAAAGTGGGCGGAGCATAGTGGTATAGGGGTTCATTTTGAAGTTCACGACCAGTTGGGGATGACTACCGCAAGAAAAGCAAAAAAAAAATTTAAAAAAAAACCAAAAAAAAAGGTTCAACCCAAAAATCTCGAAAAAAAATCAAGTTTTCAAAAAAAAATTTTAACCTAACCGAGTTTGGTCTCATTTTGAAGCTAATGGCTTAACGAGCTCAAATTTTATAGTGCCAACTATGAATTCAAACTCGGCTCGTTGAGAGCTTTGAAATGAGCCCAAACACGCATAGGTTCCGCCCACTTTAAGTCATCAAAGGGGACCCTATTTGGGGGCCCAAAATCCTGGTGCCAAAAATGAAAGTGGGCGGAGCCTAGTCGTGGGGGGGCTCATTTTGAAGCTCTCAGCGAGCTGAGTACGATTATGCAACAAAAACATTTCCAGATGCTCCTCGGCAAAAGCCGAACTCAAAGGAGAATGCGTCGATGGGGAGTGCTCGGAGGATCAAATCCGTCTCGATGGAAAGTGTGAGAACCGCGCGAAGATCGGCGAGTCGTGCAAGTCATCCCTCCAATGCATCTCGAACTCTCGATGCATTTCTGGTCTTTGTGGGTGTGCAAAAGGAGAGGTACCTGATGGGAACTCGTGTAAGAAGGACGAGACCCTAGTGGTTAAGGCGAAACCAGCGAAGAACAAGGACCATCTGTGTGTGATGAAGTCCGACGAGCCCTACTATCTGGATGACAAATTGGTGACCTGTGTACTAACCAACGACGATTGCCCCACCGGGTTCAAGTGTCAGTTCAGTGACGAGGCCAATCAGAATGTGTGCTGTGGTCCAAGAAAAACCACGAAGACTCCGCCCATCATCACCAGCACCACGGAGACCCCTTCCACCACCACCACTGGCTCCATAATAGCCACCAAGAAGTCCCGCCCTACAAAAGGCACCCTCGCGCAGCACTGTCCCGCTCAAATGAGTCCGTACCTGGTGAATGGAAGAGCCAAGTCGTGTGCGACCACAAGTTGCCCCTACGGATACCAGTGCAAGTTCTCGCAGTCGGCCAAGGACTACTTCTGTTGCTCCAAACAGACCAAGAAGAGCAACTCGAATCGGATGAGGGGTAAGAAATTCGAATGCAGCACGTTGAGAGCTTCAAAATGAGCCCCCACACGACTAGGTTCCGCCCACTTTGAAATTTCGAGTTTGAAGGCAGGTGTCTAAAAGTGATGTAACTCCGTCCATTTTTGTGCAAACTTGATGAAATTTACTTCGCTGAATTTCTTATGATGTGAGCTTCAAAATGAGTATAATCATGACCTGGTTTGAATATTTTGAATATTTTCGCTATTTTGGGTACCACTGCGAAAACACTTTTAGACACCTGCCTTCAAACTCGAAATTTTAAAGTGGGCGGAGTCTAGTCGTGTTTATACTCATTTCGCAGTTCTTGACGTGCTGAATTTGGATCTGTTTGAAAAATCTTGAAAATTTGAAAATTCTCGCGACGAGACCCAAAAAACAAAAATTTCAAAAAAAATTTGTTTTTGTTTTTTTTGGGTTTAGCGACGAAACTTTTGAGTTTTTCTAGTTGTTCTCGTTTTCTGTGTACTCAGCTAGTACAGAGCTTCAACGACGAGGCTCCGCCCATTTTGGGTCTCGACACGGAAATATCAAATTCAAAGGCGCATACAGGGTGAAAGTTGTCTTTAAGTGGGCGGAGCCTATGCGTGAATATGTTGTTTTTGAAGTTTTCTAGACCTGATTTTGATGTCGAAACTCGAAAATTTTGAAAAAAAATTCAAACATTTATTTTTTCAAAAAATTTGAACAATTTTTTCAAAGCAACCTAAAATCTCTTATTTTCAAGCTAGCACCATGATTTTTGGCTCAAAATGTGGCAAATTTCAAGCTGAGCAATCCTTATTTGTTAACAATCTTGAATAATTTTCCAGGCGGCGGTTGTGAGCGCGGAAACGCGCTGCTCTACCCATCGACCCAGGAGGCCGTCCAATGTGACCCACTGGCGAGGGGGTGTCCTCAGGGATACCTCTGTCTCCCGCACGTCAACACGAAGAAGTATCAGTGTTGCTCAGTATCGGCGAGTCGAGACAATCATGAGGAGGCTGAAATCGTGTGCCCCTCGTATATGGTGAAGATGGTGCAGGAGGTGGACGGGAAGACTCAACTCAAGTGTGGTGAGTGGAAATGTCTATAACTTTGTCAAAAATTGATTTTTGTGCATTTGGTTGTTGATATCATACTCAGCTCGTTGAGTGCTTCAAAATGAGTATAAACACGCCTGGGCTCCGCCCACTTTCATTTTTTCATTTTGAAAAAGGGTGTCTAGACACGAAAAGTGATGTAACTCAGTTAGTTTTTGTGCAAACTCGATGAAAACTATTTTGTTGGATTTCGCGTGATGTGAGCTTTAAAATGGGTATAATCACGACCTGGTTTGAACATTTTGAAAATTTCACTGTTTTGGGTCCCACCACGACAATGACAATTTTTCAAAGTAGGCGGAGCCTAGTCGTGTTTATACTCATTTTGAAGCTCAGATCACAAGAAATTCGACAAAACAAATTTCATCGAGTTTGCACAAAAATTGACCGAGTTACAGCACTTTTCGCGTCTCTACCCCAGTCCTCAAAATCGAAAAAGAAGTGGGCGGAGCCTAGTCGTGTTTATACTCATTTTGAAGCTCTCGACATTTCAAGTCTGTCTGCCCACTTTTTCTCCTGATTAGAGCGAAAAATCTACCGTAATCCCTCAAAAACCCCCAATTTTCAGTGAAAACCTGCCCGGCTGGCCAGAAGGCTGTGGATGGACTTTGCACAGTGGAATAATCGATTTATTTTCAAAAAATTTTTTGCATATCATCGTCCTTATATTGCTCTCTGGGGATGTCTTTCAAATCAAATTTCATATGTGTGAAATTTTCAATCGTAGATCAAATTTGATCAAAATTTTTCTTGTTGGATTTTTTTTTTCAATAAATTATTTAATTATCAATTTTCATTATAATTATGTACAAATTGACACTGATCGAGTTGACCGCACAAAACGTGTTCATTCCGATCGCCGAATCATCCACGAAACCATTCACCCGATGATAAGTGGTCACACTCACCAGCCACGTGCCACCGAGAGATTTGAATTGGGGCATTAGGGTGTTCTGAAATGAGAATTTTTGAGTTTTTAACAGAAAAGTTGGATTCGGCTCGTCGAGAGCTCTCGAAAAAGTATAAACACGCCTAGGCTCCGCCCACTTTAAAATTTCGAGTTTTAGGATTGATGTCCAGACACGAAAAGTGATGTAACTCGGTCAGTTTTTGTGAAAACTGAATGAAATTGGTTTTGTTGAATTTTTTGTAATGAGAGCTTCAAAATGAGTATAAACACGCATAGGCTCCGCCCACTTTGAAAAATCGTGGGTCTCGCCGCGAAAATTGAAGGCGCACACAGCAGCAAATTGAAAATGGGCGGAGCCTAGTCGTGTGGGGGCTCATTTTGAAGCTCGTGAAAAGCAAATTCCGAAAATAACAAAATTAACAGAAAAAATTGAAGAATGAAAATTTTTCGTTGCGAGACCCAAAAAATTGAAATTTTCAAAATTAATAAAAATGGGTCGAGTTTGGGCTCATTTTGAAGCTCTCAGCAAGCTTAATTCAAATTTTAAGCACGTTTTCTTATTGAAGCGCATTTACTCACCTCCAGATTCATTTGAATCTGATCCACAGATACTGTAGCGGGATCGCTGACATTGTTCAACGCGCTATACACAGCTTGTCGGAAATCCGCGTTGGCGCAGTATAATCCGTCAACTGAAAATTGAACATTTTTAGAGAAAAAAAGTTGGCGGGAAATTTGAAAAAAAAAATTTCGGAAAAATTTTTTTTTTCGAAAATTTTAAAAATTTCAAAAATGGCACCCACTATTCGGCAGCACTCCTCTATTATCCGGGTCGTCGATTCGGTCTCGAAATTTCACAAGAGGCGCACAGAATATTCGAGAAAAGGCGGGAAAAATCAATAAAACCTCCAACAGAAGCCTCATTTTCAGCGAAAACACACACAGTGGTCATATGATTCGAAAATTAAGCTCTTCGCTTGAAATTTTGATGATTCTATCGGAAATTTGATAAGAGAAACATTTTTAATGACTCTTGACTTTTCACCTGAAAAATTTCCGATAAGAAATGTAAATCTATATGGAAGAAAGTGCGCTCCATTGATAACATGTTTAGTCGAAACTTGCACCATTATAATCAGCCAGGCAGGAGCTTCAAAATGAGCCCAAACACGGCACAAATCCAAACATTTTGAAAATTTCAAAGAAAATGTTTTTTTGGGGTCTCACAACGACAATTCCGAATATTTTCAATTTCTGTTGATAGAACTCAGCTCTCCGAGAGCTTCAATATGAGTATAAACACGACTAGGCTCCGCCCACTTTGATTTTGTGCTGCAACCGTGCTCCATTGCAAATTCAATGCAAGCTCGCTCTATTGATAATCTTTTCCACTTTTTTGTTCCATTTTTCAAAAAGTTTCGAAAATCACATGTTGCGAAACTCGAGATGTTTGTTTTCTCTCCATTCTGACCTCCAAGAGTGCCCCGTTTTCCCTCTTTTTTCTCTACTCGTCTTATGGGCCGAAAATCGGCGATTCTCGCTGTAATTCTCGCTATAATCTATTTGAATTCGAATTTCAGGCAAGTTTCTGATTATTCTATTTTTTTTCTCGGAGAAAATTGACTGAAATTAGCTGAGTTCGACCAATTGAGAAATGGTGCGTGTAGAGAGTGTGGGAAGTGAGGAGGGCGCAGAGAGAAAAAAGCGCAACGACGCTCCGGAATGACGGTTGCGCGCGGTAGATTTGAATACAGAAATATCGAATTTACCGATTCTTCGCTCAATTTTCTCCGATTTTTCTAGTTTTTTCCAAGAAAAGCCTTCAAAATATTAAATTTCAACTAACAAATTGCAGAAAAATGACACAAACACCGGAAAAAGAGACGGATGGGCCGGTTTATGTGGCCTACTCGATGGATGACATGGTGAAGTCTCCCAGGGACTTGTACAAGTGAGTTCTAGACTGAAATTTTGCGAGAAAATCGATTTTTCTACTTTTAGAACGGTCAAGGAAGTGGCAAAGTTCGTAAATTCGCCAGAAGGGAAGAGCATTTCGGCGCGGTTCAAAAAGTTCGGCACTCCGCGAGAAGCGATGGATTTTTTGGCGTATGGAGATGCTCCAGGCACTCCCGGGGGTACTGAAGCCAGTCATCAGCAGCCAGCGGAGCCGAATTCCCCATTTTCCGGTGTGAATCGGATTCAGATGAACGAGTTCAAGAAATATGTGGAGAAGGGCGACATGGACAACTTTTTGTGCGTAAAAGCTCATGGAGGGCGGGAAAATGACCGGAAAACATCAGAAATTGTATTCTAAAACTGAAAAATTGGGAAAAATCGCGAAAAATTGACCTAGAAATGATAAATTTTCAAAATTTTGGTCAAAAACTCAAAATGTAAATTTTCGGCTCAAAAAACTTCAAATTTTCTGTTTCTAGACATGGAAAATTGAGAATTTCACGATTTTTCGTTCAGAAACCTGCTAAAATCGCAAAAAATCGACGAAAACTGTCAGGATTGACTGAAAGTGGAGGAGAGCTCGATTTTGACTCAAAATTCGTCATTTCTCACTAAAAATATTGCAATTTTTCGTTTTTTCGATGCGAAAAACCGTGAAAATGACGATTTTCAAGCTAGAAAAAACAAGAAAAACCCGAAAAGTCGACCTAAAATCTTCGAAATTGAATTTGAAGGGTGAAATTTTCTGAGTTCACTCAAAACTCGTCATTTTTCTCTGAAAGCACCGAAATTTGTCAGATTTTGACAGGAAATTTTTCGAATTCACCAATTTTCTGCCCAGAAAACTGGAAAAATCGCCAGAAACTAGACCGAAAATTAGTCAAAATCGATTTTGAGTTTAGAAATTTGATTTCGACTCGAAAATCTGTCTTTTTCACCTAAAACCATTGAAATTCGTCACTTTTCGACATGGAAAATCGTGAAAATCACAAATTTTCGCACTAAAAACTATGAAAATGGCGAAAACTCGGCAGAAAACCATTGAAATCGATTGCTAACTCGAAAATTCGACTTTGGTCTGCTATCTCGTCTTTTGTAGTTTGTAGTATAGCAGACCAAAGTCGAAAGTTCGCGACTGCCGACCATTGGTCTGCTAATTGTTCTTTGTAGTTTGTAGTTTAGCAGACCTAAATTGAAATCTCGCCGCCGACCATTGGTCTGCTATTTCTAGTCTTGTAGTTTGTAGTTTAGCAGACCAAAACTCATTTTCGCTCAATTTCGCCCGATTTTCATGATTTCATGGTCATTTTCAGCCGATTTCCAGGATTTCTAGCAGTTTTTAATCTAGCAGACCCACTTTTTAAAGACTTTTTAGTGTCTAAAGAAGCAAAATTAACCCAAAATCTCCCATTTTTTTTCCAGAAGACTGATCGAAACGAATCCGCGATTCCTGGTGAACACTGGCGGCGACGTCGCCTCGATCGTCATGGAGGGCTTTCGCTACAATGCGCTTCACATTGCGGCGAAAGCCGGACAGACGGAGGTTATCGCCAAAATTTTGGACTGCTTGCAGGTGGGTGAGGAACAGATAATAGAGAGAAATTTTGAGCAAAAATCGAGAATTTTGAGTGAAAATGAGCAGAGAAAGTTGAAAGTTTGAAAAAATTGAAAAATTAAAAAATTGTTTTTTTTTGAAAATTTGAACTTTTCTCGGTTCTAAATTGAGTTTCAAATGAAAAATTTGCATAATTCCCCTAAGCTCCGCCCCCTTTGCAGAACATCACCTTTCTGACACGCCTCTACGGCACCTCATCAGAAGACGTCACGTCTCGCCGTGAGAATATTCTCGACTCCTATCTAAACACACCGGACAAGGGCAACTCGGACACGCCCCTCCATTTCGCGGCGAAATTCGGAAAAGTGGGCGTGGTCCGACTGCTCGCTCAGCATCCGCTTCAGCAGCGCGCGTCCCGCAATAAGATGGGCAGGACGGCGTTGGAAAGCGCCTGTGAGCGGTATAGTGGAGACGATAAGGCCGAGTTGCAGAAAGAGATGCATTTGGCAATAGAGGTGAGTTCCTTTAAAAATCTGAAAATCGTGAAAAAACGAGCTGAAAACCATTAAAATTGACTTCTCTAGTTTTGTAGTTTGTAGTTTAGCAGACCCAAATCCAAAGTTCGCTGCAGTCGACCCCATTGGTCTGCTAATTGCTCTTCGTAGTTTGTAGTTTAGCAGACCCAAATTGAAACCTCACCGCGCCACCGACCATTGGTCTGCTAATTGTTCTCTGTAGTTTGTAGTTTAGCAGACCCAAATTGAAACTTCGCCGCCACCGACCATTGGTCTGCTAATTCCACGAACGTAGTTTGGTAGTTCGATTTTGACTCGAGAAATTGTCGTTTTTCACCTGAAACCCTCGAAATTCTGCACTTTTCGACATGGAAAATCGTAAAAATCATCAATTTTCACACTAAAAGCTATGAATATCGCGAAAAATCGGCAGAAAACCATTCAAATTGACTCGTAACTCGAAAATTCGACGTTGGTCTGCTATCTCTAGTTTTGTAGTTTGTAGTTTAGCAGGCCCAAATCGAAAGTTCGCCACAGTCGACCCTGTTGGTCTGCTAATTGTTTTCTGTAGTTTGTAGTTTAGCAGACCCAAATTGTAACCACGCCGCCACCGACCATTGGTCTGCTAATTCCACGAATGTAGTTTGTAGTTTAGCAGACCGAAATCAAAAACTCGCCACAGTCGCCCCCGTTGGTCTGCTATCTTGTTCTTTGTAGTTTGTAGTTTAGCAGACCAAAGGCAAAAGTTCACCACAGTCGACCGTTGGTTTGCTAATTGTTCTCTCTAGTTTGTAGTTTAGCAGACCCAAATTGAAACTTCGCCGCGCCACCGGCTAACGAGCATTTTTTTCCAGGGTCACTATGTCTACCTGCTCCGCTCTTCCGACACAGGCTCCGCCCACCTGGAAATCTCCCAAATGGATCCGTCGACTGTGAACCAGAAGACCACCACGGCCCGCGCCGGTCCATTCTTGACGGAACGCGAAGCCGGGGAATTCCAAAAGTCGTGGACCTCCGTCGGCAAAGAGCTGAAACGATCGGACTTTGACAAGGGCTACGAGAAGGTTGGCCGAGTGCTCGCCGAGCAGCACACCGTCAAGTGGGCGGAGTCTTGGTGCGGCTGCGGTCTGTTGGATTTGACGGAAGAGGAGGGAGGACTCGAGATTTTGAACGATTTTTTGAGACGCAGAAAATCGATGCCGAGATCACCACAGAATGCCGTCAGAATCGAGTCGACGTTTCGAAAGTTGGATTTTGGGATTTTGGATGAGTCGGAAGACGTCAGGGATTCAGGAGACGTCGAGGATTCAGAAGACATCTTCTACGACACGTTCACAGATGCCCAGGATTCTGGAGACGACGTCGAGAATCTGAATCAGAATCTCGCGGACGACACGTTGGGCTCGCTCACCGATCGATTCGCCGCCATCTCCATTTATTCGCCGAGACGAACAGCGATGGATTCGAATTTGGATTCTGGAGACGTAAAGACGTCGGGATCCCCGAAGAACTCAGAAGACGTGGAAGATTCAGAAGACGTCGCGGATTCTGACAATGAAGAGTTTGTGACACCGCCGTGCACACCGCCGCCGGTTTTCGTGGCCGATGATGAGCCGTGCAAGGTAAGGGGCGGAGCTTCGGGAGGTTTTGAATTCCCCGCCTGACTTCTTAGAATCTGAGAAACTAAAAAATTTTTGTCATCGACAGACGTTTAGGCCTCCGAAAAATGAGCAAACGAAAAGGTGTAGACTGAAAAAGTGGGCGGAGCCTAATTTTTCGAATCTACTTTTCGACAACTTTTTGGGCCCTCAGGATCCCAAAAACAAGGTAGAAATGGTGCAAATTTCAGATCGGCGGCCTAGAAATCTAGATTTTGGAGTTTCTAGGCCACCAACTATGTTTTGAGATTTTGAGATGAAAAAAAGTGGGCGGAGCCTAAATTTTCAAACTGGACTTCCGAAGCCGAAACTGAAAGTGACAATACTGATGTCCTGGAAATCAAAAATTGAAAACTTGAATTTGAAAAACTAGGTCAAAGTGCCAAAAACTAAATAGCTCAAAAAAAGTGGGCGGAGCCTAGAGTTTTCAATGAAAAATTGTTCAAATTTCCCACCCCTTTTCAGATGGACGCCGACCTGTTCGAAGTGCTGATCAAGATACCCGCGGACCGTCTGTCTCGATACCCCCAACTCGAGGAGTACGTTCGAAAGCTGGCCAAACTCAACGCCGCCGATCGATCCATGTGGCTGCCGATCGACTCGCCGAGACGGTGCTCGTCGAGAAAAAATTTCGGGAAATTTTGAAACTTTTCCGCCTATTTTTTTTCATCATCTCACTCCTTAATCACATTCTTGTTCTTGTACATTTCTTTCGTTTCGTCTTTTTGAAAATTTTGACAATTTTCTTTTTTGAAAAAACGGATACTCGCGATTTGAGAAACTAATAAAAGATTCTGGTTTTTTTCGTTCGATATTTTTGGACCCGTTTTCACTTTTGATGGGGGCATCATTGAAAAGTCAAAGTGGGCGGAGCCTGGCCGTGTTGTGGCTCGTTTTGATGCTCTTAATCAGCTGAACATTAATTTGTTATCAAAATCATGCTCAGCCAACCGAGAGCTGCAAAATGAGACCAAACACGACCAGGCTCCGCCCACTTTGAGCGGACCTCCGGGACCCATTTCCGAATTTCAAAGTGGGCGGAGCCTAGTCGTGTAAGGGCTCATTTTGAAGCTCTCCGTGAGCTGAGTTTGTTTTTGACGTTGAATTCAGATGTTTTCAACATCCTTTCTTTTTCGGAACCCGCGAAAATCTCGATGAGGGGTGTCTCAATAGATGGTGAAACTCGACCATCCATAACTCGCTCAGTTTTCGAGCTAGAGCAAATTTGAGCACAGATTTGGAATCCTTGGGTCCGGATTAGTCTAGTGGTTTGATTTACAGCTCTATATCACGTCACAAAATTTTGCGAAGGTTGTCCATTTTTTTTCACATTTTTGTTCGAGAAATTTGTGTTCATGCCAAAAAAAAGTGAACAAGAAAAAAATTCGGTTAACGATCAATAACCTTTTTTTTCGTCGTCTTCTTCTTCGTCTCCACTTTCTTATTATCTATTCCACACACACCAAAATGATTCCAAAGTATCAACTGATAAGGGGGGAAAAAGAGACAGTTACGCGTCGCTTTTTTCTAGTTTTTTCCGCTCGAAATTTGACTTTTAAGAGTTTTTTTTCCACTTTTTAGAGACGTTTTTGGTTTAAAAAGAGTGCAGTAGAGCTGATAATTTCAGATTCATCTGGAAATTTCTGGAACTTTTTCCGAAAATTTCGCCTCAAACATGTGGTTCTTCTGGACACTTTTCGGACTCGCCTTCTGGATTGTGCCCAAGATTTTGGCTCATTTTGTGAGTTTTTTTTCCTTTTTTTGGGATTCAGAATTCTGAAATTTTCAGAATCGCCGTCACCAACTGAAGACCCTCATTAAGCAGCGAGCCGCCGATCGGAAGGTCAACTTTGATTGGGCCAGAAATGTAAAATTCTACAAAAAAATTTTCAAAAAAATTTTTTTTTCAAAAATTTCCAGTGTTTCCAAAAACTCGACGAGCAGCGTGCTTCGCAAATCAACCAGAAGGAGTTTCAAGAATTGAGGGACTCTTTAAAAAATGGAGAAATTCAGCCAGTTGAGACGTTGAGAGCCTATCAGCGGAAAGCCATGGAGGCCACCGAGAAGACCAATTGCGTTTGCCTTTTCATTCAGGTACAGTGTGCTTTGACTATTGAGTTTGCAAGAAAACTAATGAGAAATTCGGGTTTGGCATGACAAGAGCTTCAAAATGAGTATAAACACGACTAGGCTCCGCCCATTTTGAGTTTTCGAGTTTGAGGACTGGTGTCTTTTCACTAAAAGTGCTGTAACTCGGTCAGTTTTTGTGCGAACTCCATGAAAATTATTTTGTTTAATTTCTCGTAATGTAAGCTTCAAAATGAGTATAAACACGACCTGGTTTGAAAATTTTCAAAAATTCGACTACTTCGGGTCCCACCACGAAAAATTTAAATTTTCAAAGTGGCCGGAGCCTAGGCTTGTTTATACTCATTTTGAAGCTCTCGAACAGCTGAGTTTGAAAATCACTACACCCAATAATTTCAGAACGCCCTAGAAACAGCCCAAAACCTCGAAGCGCTCGCCAAAGACCCCACCTATCAAAAACCACCGCTGTTCGGAGTGCCAGTGTCGATCAAAGAGTCGATCCACGTGAAGCACATGGACTCGACACTCGGCTACTCTCAAAACATCAACAAGCCATCCGACGCCAACTCTCTATCGGTAGATCAACTCATCCGTCTTGGCGCCGTTCCCTTCGTCCACACCAATGTCCCAATTGCTCTGCTGAGTTTCGGATGCTCGAATCCGGTCTATGGATCCACCTCCAATCCTCATGATACATCGAGGTGAGCGGGAGATTCAAACTGGAAATTTTAAGAGCTTCAAAACGAGTCCAAACACGACTAGGCTCCGCCCACTTTGATCCACAAAAGTGGGCGGAGCCTAGTCGTGTTGGGGCTCATTTTGAAGCTCCTGACGTGCTGAGTTCATTTTTTTTGCGTTATAACTTCTCAGTTTAAGATGAGCAAGCCAAGAGCTAGAGTTCAAAGTTCAAAAAATCTCAAAAATTTTTGCAGAGTTCCCGGCGGCTCATCGGGAGGTGAAGCGGCACTCGTTGCTCTCGGCGGAAGTGTCCTCGGAATCGGCACAGACGTCGGTGGCTCCGTCAGAACGCCGGCATCGTTCTGTGGCATCGCCGGCTTCAAGAGCTCATCGGATCGCTCGCCACAATTGGGAAAGACCGCTTCCATTCCGGGTGGGTCAACGGGTTAGAGGGTTCTCTAACTTGAAATTAACATTTATAACAGTTTTTAGGACACTGAGAGAGTCAAAATGAGCCTAAACACGACCTAGTTTGGTTGACTTTGAGAGGTGGCCTAAAATTTTCAAAAAAGTTAGACCATTTTTCAAAGTGGGCGGAGCCTAGGCGTATTTATACTCATTCGAAAGCACTCGTTGAGCTGATTCTGATAATTTAACTTTTATCGATTTTTGAGTGAAATTGACAAAGTTACAGTAGGATTTAGAACCGACCCCACTGGAACCCAAAAATGAACACTTTTCAAAAGTACCCGTTTTTGGGCTCGTTTTGAAGCTGACGACCTTGGCTACTCTAAAAAATAGGTTTCCAGGCCGCCAACTCCTTCTATCCGTCGAGGGACCTCTCGCCAAGAACATCGACGTCTGCATCGAGTACCTCCGCCTCAAGTGGAACGACGCGGAGCTCTTCAAAAAGGATGTCTATCTGCCGCCGGTGAAATTTAGAGAAGATCATTTCAATTCGACGAAATCTCTTCGAATCGGATGGTACACTCATGATGGCTACCAGAAGGCGTCACCCGCCTATGAGAGAGCCGTTCGGGAGACGATGGTGGTGTTGAAGGTGGGTGGAGATTTCGGCCTTAAAACTTCAGAATTTTTGATTTTAATGTCAGCATCAGATTTAGCTGATTGAGAGCTTCAAAATAAGCCTAAACACAACTAGGCTCCGCCCACTTTAAGGGGTCAAACTGGCTCACCAAACTCAAAATTCAAAATAAGCGGAATCTAACCGTGTTTGGGCTCATTTTGAAGCTCTCAACGAGCCGATTTCAAATTTGACAACAAAATAGTGTTTAACTGATTGAGAGCTTCAAAATGAGCCCCAACACGACTAGGCTCCACCTACTTTAAGGAGTCCAACAGGGTCCCAAAGTGGGCGGAGCCTAGCCGTGTTTGGGCTCATTTTGAAGCTCTCAACGAGCCGATTCCGAAAAGCAATCAAAATACAGTATTTCAGGACCTCGGCCATGAGCTGGTCGAATTCGAAGTACCCCGTCCGGACCACATGTACAGTGTATTCTGCGCCGGCGCCACCGCCGACGGAGGACTATTCTTGATGAATAGTTTGGCGAATGTGGGTGTTCTTTTTCGTAACAAGAACTGATCCAAAATTTTTTGAAAATTTTCCAGGACATCATTCCACCAGAATCTAACATTGGGTTCCCCGTCGCCAGACTGCCTCATTTTGTGCAAAGAATTTTGAGAAAGTATTGGCCCAATCGCAGAGAGAGACAGATTATTCAGGAATTGCCTCATGATACGGAAGGTTAGTCATAAATTTAGAAAAAAAACATTTTGGGTCTCGACGCGAAAACATATAATGCTTTGTAACTCGAGGATTTTCACTCCAATCGCAATGAAAATTGACCCATCATCTTTAGCTCGATGAGTGCTTTCAAATGAGTATAAACACGACTAGGCTCCGCCCACTTTGAAATTTTTTGTATTTTTCGTGGTGGGACCCATAGTTGTGAAAATATTCAAAAATTTCAAACCAAATCGTGTTTATACTTATTTTGAAGCTCACATCACGACAAATTCAACTAAGTAGTTTTCATCAAATTTGCACAAAAACTGACCGAGTTACACCACTTTTCGCGTTTAGGCACCTGTCCTCAAACTCGAAAACTCAAAGTGGGCGGAGCCTCGTCGTTTTTATACTCATTTTGAAGCTCTCAATCAGCTAAACACTATTTTGCTGTCAAATTCAAGCTCAGGAAGAGAGGAGCTTCAAAATGAGCCCAAACACAGCTAGGATTCGCCTAATTTTAAATTTCGGGGTTTGGAGCGCTTGGAGCCCACTGCGACTCCTCATTGTGTAAGGAGCCTAGACGTGCTTGGCCTCATTTTGAAACTCTTGACATGCTCTGTAAGATTATTCATTCTTTATTATGCGTTCCAGAAATGCGTAAAATGCACGAGAAGATCGAGGACTACCGTCACGAGTTCGTGATGGCGATGCGTGCGAAACAAATCGACGCCATCGTGTGCCCCTCCTTCGGATGTCCACCTCCCCACCACGGTGTCCCGAACAAGATCATGTCAGCGACCAGCTACACGGCCCTCTATAACCTGGTCGACTTCGCCGCCGGCACCGTACCGGTGACTGTACAAAAACCAGAGGATGAGGCCGAGTTGCGGAAAACGCGCACCGAGGACTCGTGGGATCGGCGGATTGTGTCGGAGTCGAAGGATTGCGACGGGCTACCGGTGGCCGTGCAAATCGCGGCGCCCCCGTTCAGAGAGGAAATGGTTCTTAGATTGTTGAAGGACGTGGAGGATCGCATCGGATTGTATAACACTCACAGAAAGTAATGGTTTTTTGTGGATTCTATGATTTGTTCTTGGAAAATGAAGACTGAGCAGTGTTGTTGTTTGATTCAGTGTAGAAATTCACGATACGCTCAGGTGGCTCAGGTCACTCAGGTCAGATACGCTGGTCGATCCCCGGCCCGGTCATCTTTTTTCGGTCAAAAAGGAAAAATTCTTGACCGTGATTTAAAGTTGAAAAACAACTGACCAGACTAATTCGGCTACGAAAATTCCAAATTTGTGCTTATTACGTTGAAAAGAAAGTTTCTGGCCATAGTTTCGTTTTTCTCGCAAACGCCAGAGAATGAGATGTGATACAAATCGTATACATTTTTGACTACAGAAGACATCTGGTGCATTGACTATATGTTTCATTCCCTCAGACTCCCTCTTTACGATGAGCGTCGTGCCAAACTTTGTCCCTCACCGGGAACACCTTGGGAAGTATTTTTCATTTTCGTTCATATCTGCCCTCATGACCATCAAGGTTGAACAACGAAGATAATTAATTTGAAGAATGTTCCGCTCTTTAGTAAGAACATCATTATCTGGTTTCATGTTTTTAAAAAGTATGAGTTTTCAATGACTGAAGTGGGAGCCTCAGAATGGCAGTTCGACTCGACTTAGGCCTGCTGTGGAAACAGACAGAGACGAATCCCGTCCAATCTACCTGTGACTTGTAGATTGCTTCAAGTACTACCCAGCCCTAAATAGTAATAAGATTACAAGTCACTCACAATGTTCAAAAAATTGAAAACTAATTCCTCATATAATGCCACACTTTTCCCTTGAACCCTCAGTGGACATGCAACTGTAACTCCTCATTCCACACCCATTTCTCGAATTGGTTAATAATTTCGTAGCGTTAGATTAGAAGTAGGTCTTATATGGAAACCACCAAAAAAGAGCCAGATGAATAAGTGCTGATTGGCAGTTAGGAAACGTGGTCAAACATGGGTTACACTACAAAAATATATGCTCTTGGTGTGGTGATCAGTACAGGGAATGCATCTGTAGGATCAACTTTTTGTAGGTAACAGAATAAACACTGACTACTACTCTACTCATTTACAAAAAATCAAGTCCGTACTCCAACCCGCACCTCGATACGATCACAGAATCCACTATCTCCCAAAAGGGCAAAACTGTAAGGTTTGCAAACAAGCTAGTATTGTCTCGCAGAATGGGAATGGAGAACTGGTAATCAACCAAGATAAAGTTCTTGCACTGTTCTTTTGGATTATCACCATTTCAGCGGCATGATTCAATTTCTTGAACGACACGACTTCAAAACTTACGTTGAAGTCGAAAAATGGGTGGCTACATACTCTGACTTGTAACAGCAGGAGTTTTAGAAGGTGGAGGCCAAACACCTGCCTAATGAATAAAGGACAATAGAGAAGTAGTCTGTACATCATGTGGGAATAGCAACTTCTTTTTAGTTAGAGAAAATTAATTTTCAAAAATGGCCAGAAACTTTCTGTTCAACCTAATAGATTTGCAGTAGCTTTTGGACAAATCGAGATATGACCACTCACACTTTACAGTGGATTGAAGCACCTCTCTGAGATTTTGGCGCGTTCCCAATAACGAAATGTAAAAAAAAAGTGTCTTACTTAGTGAAAAATTCTGCATGCATTCTGTCAACCTGATGATGAGGATCAAGTTGATGGTGAGAACAGATACGATCAGGTCAGTCCCCGGCCCGGTAGTCCTCGAAAATAGGTTTTCATTCGGGCTCATTTTCGTTCGAAAATCGAAGTTTTTCCTATCCATGATTTTGATTTGAAAACAAATTCACTAGACGTATTTCGACCCAAGAATTCCAAATATATGCTCTAATTTGCTCTAGCTCAAAAACTAAGCGAGTTATAGATGATCGAATACCACCGTGGATTGAGGGGCCATTGAGATTTCGACAAGTTCCAAGAAATGTAAGGTTGAAAGATTGGGACGGTTCAAAATTACCATCTTGCAATTACAGCTCTTTTGTAAGCAGTAAGAAATATGAAGAGAATAGATACGGAAAACCATGAGGTTGGCCTATAAAAAATGATAATCAGTCTTTTGGCCTACCCATTTTCGGTCGGAAAGCAAAATTTTTCCTGGCCGTGATTCAGAACTGAAAACCAGCCGACTAGACTAATTTGGCTACGAGGACTCCAAATCTGTGGCTAAAATTTTTGTAGCTTCAAAACAAACGGAGATATGGCCAGTCAAACTTCATGGTGAATTGAAGTACCTCTCTGACTAGAGATATTGCCAAAAAAAAAGGGTGTCTTGCTTATAAAAATGTATCCCCGACACCAAAGTCCACTTTTTCGAGTTCAACAAACTTTCAAAAGTGTCCATTCCAAAATAGTAGCATCACGATGATGATCAGTGTGTCTGTTTCCCCTTCCCGTCGGGAATCCGCTTTGATTTTCAAAAATCATCGCCGTCAAAATTTGAATTTCAAATTTCCTTTCTCCCTCCTACTCTCTGATCATTTCATACTAAAAGTGGAACTTTTCTCTGCTTCTCTGCGTCTCTAATCCCTTTAAATCCCTCGTCGGTGAACATTGGTATATAAGTATAGGTGGTGGGCTTCGGATAGACTCCGCCCACTTTTCTTGGCCATTTTGCCCAATTTTTTTTCCAGCAGACTCCGCCCACTTTCAGGGCCCCTATTTTCCATTAAAATTTTCCCCATTTTTTTTCTGAAAATTTCAGATCAAATTTGGGTGTGACCCAACTCATTTTTTTTATCACTGAACTTTTGATGATTCTATTATTAAATTTTTCGAAATGATAAGATTAAAAACTTTTCTGGCAATTTTGTGACGTATTTTTGGTCATTTTTAATGAATTTTTGCTGCACCTAAAATAGTACCGGAAATGCTGAAAATAGCAATGAAAATGAGATCAGAATCGAAAAAAAAAAACTTAAAAAAAAATTTTTTTTCAGGTGCACCATGTCTGGAGCTGCTCCACCAGCTTGCATCGGTTGGCTCTTCTGCAGTTTAGTAGAAGAGAATTCGTCCCGAGAACAGGTAATAAACCTTGAAATTTTTTTTCAAAAATAAGTTTTCACTCAAAATTTTTCTTCCTTATTATCCATCCATCTTCCTTGTTTTTATCCTCAAACTTTCTGTTTTTGTTTTTTTTTCTTATTATTCGTTTTTTCCTTGTCCAAAATCAATAGAGCATATGAAAATTGACGAGAAGAATGTTTTTGCTCACCGGGAGTTCCGACAATTATTATTAGGGGGTTGCACATACCCTTTTTGAGGCATCATCAGGTGAGATGAAAGGAACAAACTCGGTCAAGGTTTGGCGGGAAATTTGAAAATCTTCATGGCATTTATAGTTTTAAACTGAGCTCGTCGAGAGCTTCAAAATGAGTATGCTCATGACTAGGCTCCGCCCACCTTGAGTTTCGAATTTTGACGTTTGTGGGTTTCGTGCTGTAACTCTGTCAGTTTTTGTGCAAACTGGACCAAATTTATTTCGTCAGGTTTATCGTGATGTGAGCTTCAAAAGGAGTATGAACACGACCTAGTTTGAATAATTTTCATATTTTCACTATTATTCCACCACGAAACAGTCCACCACGAAACAGTCCAATTTTCAAAGTGGGCGGAGTCTAGTCATGTTTCTTCTCATTCGAAAGCTCTAACTGAGCTGGAATTGTTGGTGAAATTTTCATCGTATTAGAAGTGAAAATTGCCGAATTACAAGGTCTTTTATGTGTTCAAAAATCGAAATTAGAAAAAATATAAGTGGGCGGAGCCTAGTCATGTTTATACTCATTTTGAAGCTCTTGACAATCTGAGTTTGAAAGTTCTTGTACCATAAGTGCTTTTGTCTCCAGGACGCCCTAGAAACGTCCGGAACTTTGCCAAAGACATCTCCCTAAAGGTTGGCGTTTTCCACTTTTCCCATGCGCCTAGGTTTCTCACTTCCCGATTTTCAGAACTTCCCAGTTCCCCCACAACACACATCAGACAACCATCTGTAGTTCCAGAAAAGCATTCTCGCATTTTATCAGTAAACAACAACCCGCTCCCCAAAAAAAAGCACATGTACTCCGCTCGAAAAGTCGACACTTTGAGCCGATTACTCTGCTTTTACCTGGAGCATCAATGATGCTGACGCATTACTGACGATGTCAGCTCGCAGCTTGAGCAGTTTTAAGAGAAAATTTGGAGAAATTGAGAACTTATTGAAGTGTTCCGGCAAGACAACCGATGAGGCAAAGTCTAGAATTTTGGGTGTGGCTCTGGAGACATCCGGAGAAACATACAGAGCAATTGACATCGAAAAATATTGATAGAATTGAATTCAGCAGGTCGAGAGCTTCAAAATGAGTATAATCACGGCTAGGCTCCGCCCACTTTGGTTTTTTTTTCAGGTTTTTGAGATGTTGCCGCGAAAACACACAAGTATTTGTAACTCGACCATTTTCACTCCAACTACATGAAAAGTGGCACTGTGACGTTAAGCTCAGTGAGAGCTTTCGAATGAGTATAATCACGGCTAGACTCCGCCCACTTTGAAAATTTGTGTATTTTTCGTGGTGGACCCGTATTAGTCACAGTTTTGAAAATGTTCAAACCAAGTCGTGTTTATACTCATTTTGAAGCTCACATCACAAGAAATCTAACAAAATAAATTTCATCGAGTTTGCACAAAAACTGACTGAGTTATAGCACGTTTCGCTTGGAAACCTCCAGGATTCAAAAATCAAAACTCAAAGTGGGCGGAGACTAGTCATGATTATACTCATTTTGAAGCTCTCAACCCGCCAAGTTTGAATTCGATAATTTCAAGAGTTGAATTCACATTTCTGGTTTTTTGTCAACAACATGAACCCAAACTACATAAAACGTCTGAAAAAATTGTTTAATTTTTCAATCGAAGTTCAAAAAAAACCTGTTGAGCGAACTTTATTGTCATTCATTCTCATTTTCGTGTCAGAATTTTCAAACCTTTTTTCAATTTTTTTTCATTCTGACCATGATCTGCCCTTTTAATCCACCTGCAGGGGTTGATGCCCTCGTGTGTTTTTTTTCAACGAAACATTTTTTTTCCCAAAAGTTTTCTATAGTTTGCGTGGGGGGCGATGCACTCGAAAAGTGATGATGATGATAAATTTTCACTGATAAAGATTAGAAAAGCGGGAAAAGTTCAGAGTGTCTGTCTAGGAAACACGAGGTCAAGGTCAAAACACAAAATTATTCAAAAAAATTTATTTTTTTGGTTTTCGTGTCAAGACCCAAAAAATGAAAAACCACTAACCAGAGAGTAAACCTTTGCAAAAAGTCTCGAAAGAGGAGAAAAATCCTTTAGAAATCCCAAAAAATCTCACAAAATCCAAAAATAAAATCGCGGATTTGTGCTCACTCCAACTAATCACATTGGCTCTAGATAAGCTCCACCCCCAATTTTCTTGGAACGATTTTTTTTGGATTTTTTTGAGAATGGAAGTTCCATTTTCTGACTGGAAGAGTTTCTTCTTTTCGACTTTGAGTTTGTTCAATTTGTTCAAACTTTTTGCGATTTTCAGAGATTTTGGAATCTTGAAATTTTCCATTTCTGAAGACAGTGAGACCCTTTTTGACCTTGATTTCTGGATTCTGAAAAGGATTCTGAAGAATTCTAAACAGTTTTGTAAAGTTTTTCAAGTTTCTGGAAGACTCTGGTGGATTCTGAAATATTCCGGAGCATTCTAAAGGATTCTAGTGGATTCTGAAGAATTCCCTGAAAATTCGGAAAAACTCCACTGGAATTCTGGAGGATTTTGAGCATTCTGGAGCATTCTAAAGAGCTTTCACGGATTCTGAAGGTTTCCGGTAGATTTTAAAGTTCTTAGAAGAATATTGAAAGTTGCCGAAGGATTCTGAATTTTAATTTTTTTGAAGTTTTTCAGAATTTCGAAATTTTTGACTTTGAAAGTGCTCGATGATTTGTCAGCATTTCCAAATGAAAAAAGTTCAAACAAGTGCCAAAAAATCAAAATTCAAAAATTGTAATCAAAGTAATTGTCATCAAAACAGGTAATTGCATCAGCAGTCTGAAATTCTAACGGTCTAACTTTTTCTGATTCGGATTTCTAAACCATCGGTAAGTTTCTGAATACCCCAGAATCCTTCAGAGGTCTCTAGAATCTTCCAGAATTCTTCAGAATCCTTCAGAATTCTCTAGAAGTGTTGTGAGTCTTTCATAGATCTCTAGAATCCTCCAGAATCCTCCTAAATCTTCGAGAATCTTTGAGAATCTTCTAAAAGTCTACAGAATCTTTCATTGATTTTCAAAATCCTCTACTATCTTTGAAAATTCTTCAGAATTCTCCAGAACACTTCAAATCTTTAGAGTCCTCTAGAACCCTCTAGAATTGTTCAGAATCCTTCGTAGGTCTTCAAAATCCCTCAGAATTTCTCATTGATCTTTCCGAATCCTCCAAAATCTTCTAGAATCTTTCAGAATCCTCCAGAACCCTCCAGAATCCTCTAGAATCTTCTAGAATCCTCCAGAATCCTTTATAGACTTTCAGAATTCCACCCCACTTCTAAGCCAAACCCAAAACCCCTCAAACAAGTCAACAAATATTTGCACTCTTGACCTACAAAAAACCTCCTTCCTCCTCCTCTATTCAAAATTCATAACTTTTGACCCTCCTTTCCGGTCTACATATGTCTTCTCAGAAATTGTTATTCTGTAGAGAGAGGGAAATAGTATGGAATGATGAGAGACGCAGAGAAAAACACACAGTGTATGTCAGAATGACCTTCGTTTGGCGCCAAGAAAACGGTCAAAAAAAGAGGGGCGAAAAGATGATGATGTTTGCAGAGGGTCTTCTTCTTCGCCTTTTTATTATCCTTTTTTGGAAAACTGGTTTTCTTGAAAATAAGTTTTTTTTTTGAGACGATGACTTTTTGAGGTAATTTGATTAGTACTTGACTTGACGAGTAGGATGATGGTCAGTTCTTTTTTTCTCGATTTTGATCGTTTTTAGAGTTGGCAGAAGACGTGAGGATTCGGAAGTTTCTGAGGTTTTGAGATTCTGGAGGATTCTGGAGGATTCTGAAGGGTTCTGAAGGATTCTGAAGGATTCTGAAGAATTCTGAAAGATTCTGGAAAACTCAGGAGGTTTCTGGAGATATTTTATGGATTCTAAGTTTTGAATCTTTATATTTTTGAATTCTTGAATTCCCGAAATTCTGAATTTCTGAATTTCGGAACATCTCAATATCTGAAGTTTTGATTGATCTTGAAACTTCGACATTGTTCAGTTTTTTAATTCTGAACCCCTATTAGGGGGCCTAAAAACTGTAAAATTTGGATTTCTAGACCATGAGATAGTCTGAAAGATTCTAAAGGATTCTGAAAGATTCTGAAGGATTCTAAACAATTTCAAAGCAATTTGGTAGATTCTAGAGAATTTTTGAGAATGCCAGAAGATTTCAGAGGATTCTGAACCATTCTGAGCAATACTAAAAGCGTCTGGAAGATTCTGAAGTATCCTCAAGGCTTCTGAAAGACACAGAAGAATCGTCAAAGATTCAGGAGTATCCTCAAGGATTCAGAAAGAATTTTGAAGGATTCTAAAAGATTCGAAACAATTCTCTAAGATCTAGAGTATTCAAAAGGATCAAAAATCTGAACGATTACCTCAACTTTTTCTTCTGCAAAAAAAAAGTGACCATCTAGGCGTTCCCTTCTTCTTCTCCTTCTGAATCTCGTCAAAAAACTGGTTTTCAATTTTTCGATTCCCATCAGATGGTTTCGCTTTTTTGTCCATTCTTCTCTATCTTTTATTTGTATTCGGGTTGAACCGGAAATCACAAAAAACTGAGAATGGTGAGCTTATTTTTTGTTGAATTTTGATGGCCTAGAAAATCCAGATTTGTCAGTTTCAACTGGCAGGGTTTATCATGGACTAACTTTGTCTATTGGTGGCCTAGAAAACTCAAATTTTAGATTTTCTGACGCTGAATAGTAGAAGTTTAGGTTCACCTAGGATTCTGAAGAATATTGGAAACTTCTGAAGATTTTTGACTAGTTGATAAGGATGTTGAAAGATTCGAGAGGATTCTACAAGATTCTGAAAAAAATCTCAAGAATTCAGTTGGACTCTGGAGGATTCTGAAACATTCTGAAAGACTCGAAAGGGTTCTAGAAGATTCTGGAGAGCTCTTGAGAGACTGTGGTAGATTCTGGAGGATTTTGGAGGATTCTGAGGGATTCTGAACAAATCTAGAGGACTAGAAAGGATTCTGAGAGATTCTAAAAGATTCTAAAAGGTTCTAAAGGATTCTGGGGGATTCTGGTGGATTCTGAAGGATTCTGGAAAAATCTGAAATATACTGGTGGCCTAGAAATACGAGCCAGAAAAATTCTGAATTTTAGAAATTCTTCTGAAAATCTTCTGAAAAATGCATTCATCCTGTTTTCCATCTCAACTCAACTCTTCCTGTTATTTTTGGCCGTTTTTTCCACCAAAAAATCGAAAAAAAAGTAGATAAAAAGCGTCATGTGGCTCATTAAAAAGTTAACAACTACTTGTTGTCCACAGAATGCTCATTTTTGAACTTTTATTTTTCGATTTTTTTTTTGCAAAAAAAAATTTTGAAATTTTGAATTTTTTTGTTGATAAGGAAGGTAACGTTAGAAATTTGAAAACAGGATGAGAAAGTCATTTTTGGGTGGAAAATTTTTATTTATTTTTGAAAATTTGAAAATTTCGATTTTGAATTTTGAGGTTCTGGGAGATTATGAAGGCGTCTGGAGGAGTCCGGAAAGTTCATGAAGGGTTTTGGAAAATTCTGAAAAGCTCAGGATGATTCTGAAGGCGTCTAGATGATTCTGAAGTACTCTGGCGGATTCTGAAGGATTCTGAGGGATTCTGGAGGATCCTGAAGGATTCTGAAGGACCATGAGGAATTTTGGAGAATTTTAAAGAACTCTGGAAGATTTTGAAGGCTTCTGGGAAACTTCTTCAAAACGCAGGATGATTCTGGAGTACTCTGGCGAATTCTAGAGGATCCTGAAGACGTCTGCAAGGTTCTGGAGGATTCTGAAGAACTCTGAAAGATTCTGAAGACGTTTAAAGGATTTTGGCTGATTCTATAGGATTCTAATAAGTTCCGAAAGATTCAGAAGAATTCGGAAAAGTTTGGAAGATTCTAGCAGATTCTGGATGATTCCAAAGACGCCAGGATGATTTTGAAAGATTCTTTAAAGATCGTGAGGGATTCTGAAGGATTCTGATGACTTCTAAAACATTCTGAATTCACTCGATTCTTCAAAAACTCAGAATCCATCGCCCTTCCGAAAACCAACTACGTCAAAAAATCGTATGCAAATTTTCTCGACTTCCCACTACAAACAACACGGGTATTCTGAATTCTGATTTTTGTGATCAACTTTTTTTTTCAGAAGTCACATGCGCCTTTAAATCTGAAACTGTGTGTCGAAAAAGTTTTGATCATTGGAACTCGAAAAAAATTTTTTGTGCAAAAATTTTTTTTCAAAAATTTTTTTTCAAAATTTTTCTTTTGCTTCCAGGAACACCCATCAATATTTCATTGAAAAAGTGATGCTGGTCAAAAGTTTAGACCACGCCTCTTTTCATTAGACTCCGCCCACTTTTTTGTTTAGTTGTCTGACCTGAAGAAGGTGGGGGAATGATATGATAAGAGGCGACTAAGTCTCCTCTTTTTTTTTTCGAGTGATAAGAAATTTTGGAGGAAGTTTATTTTTCGAGAATTTTATTGTGTTTTGTTGATAATTTTGTTAGTGATTGTTTTTAGAGACTGGAAACTTTGGACCTTGGTTCTGAACTTTCAGAACTTCAAATCATCTTCCAAAAACCACTAAAAATATTTTTTGAGTTATAGAGGATTCTGGAGGATTCTGAAGGTCCAAGAAGGATTCTGAAGACTTGTAGAAAATTCTGAAAGTTTCTAGAGAGTTCTGAAGGATTCTGGAGTCTTCTGAATATCTAAGAAGAATTCTGAAGACTTCTAAAGAGTTGTGGAGGATTCCTTAGAATTCTGAAGATCTATGAAGAGTTCTGAATATTTATAGAGAATTCTGGAACTTACTGATAACCTAAAAATCGAAATCAGATAAAATTAGGCAGTTCAAATTTGAGACTGCTGAACTGCAATTCCATATTATGATACTGGATGATTCTGGCCAAAATAAATTTGAAAATTGTTGATGGATTCTGCATTTTTCGATTTTCGAAGAAAGAAAATCAAGGTTATTAGAATCTCTCGAAACTTGACCAATCGACATCTAGAACCATGGGCAAATTATTTAAAAAATTCCAGAAACTTGCCAGTTTCAGAATTCTGAATCCTCCAGAATTCTCAAAACCGGAGAAGTTCAAAATCTGGCTTCTAGAACTTCTCATCTTTACCACTTTCTTGGCATCCAATTTTTCTGAGTTCCCATTTTTTTAGAATCCTCCAAACCTTCAGAATCCTCGAGAATCCAAAATGTCTTCCGAGTTTCGAGAATCTGACATCTTCTGAAATTCTTGAAATTTCAACTTCAACCAAAGTTTTTCAGTTTGAAGTATTCTAGAATTTAAAAAAACTCAAAACTTCAACCTTTCGAATCTTCTAACCTCCGAAATCCCTCAAATTCTTCAACCCAGAATACTCTTCTTCTTCTTCTTGCCATTTCAAACACCTCCATGACCACATGAATATGTCTCTCTTAAAACAGTAGTCAAAACATTCAAGACAATACTTGTCTTTTTCTCTCGCACTCTCTCACTTCCCCACACTCTCTCGACCTCTTTTCGTATGATAAGAAACTTGTTTTTGACCCCGCCACCTCCTCCTGATTTTCCCGCCTTCCCCATTCTCGACTGTTGTTTTTTTTTCGTCTCTTTTGAAGACATTGTTCCCCCCCCCCTTTCTTACTTGATCTACTACTGAAACTTCTACTGAAATTAGTAACAAAGTTTTCCTATTGTTTCGAAAAACGAGAAGAACGAGAGATGGTCACTTTTGTGGTATGGTTCAGGAGTCTGAAAAAAATGTTCGGAAGTTTTTTTTTCCGAATTTTTTTGAGTTTTCGAAATTTCTATTATGAAATCAATTCCTAAAACTTTTCCATATCTGACATCCGTAAAACTGAAAATCGAAAAAAAATTTTCCAAAAAAAAAAATTTTTTTTTGATTTTCAATTTCTGAAATTTTGATGTTCAAGGAATCAGAATCAGTTTTTTAATGTTCACATTTCGAAAGTTTAAAAAATGTTGACCCGAAAACAAAAAATATTTGTTTAGAAAAACGAGAAGAAGATGAGATGGTTCAGGAGGCTGAAAAAAATTTCCGAAAATTTTTTTTTTCGAATTTTTTCTGAATTTTACAAAGTTTATATTATCAAGATTTAAAACATTTTTCATATTCGGTATCCATAAAACTGAAAATCCGAGAAAAAATTCCGAAAAAAAGTTTCCAAAAAAAAATTCCCAAAAAAAATTTTTTTTGTATTTTCAAAATCTGTTATACTGCTTTTCTAACGTCCAGGTTTTATGTTTAAATTTCTAAAATCAATAATTTTTGACTCAAAATTTCCCAAATAATTTTTTGCAGTCCGCCTTCCACATGGACAGCCTCATCGTACCAACCACGCCGGAGCCGCACCTCCTACGCCCAGGTACTACTTATTTTGGTGTTTTTGAGCGTTCAAACTGCCGATATTCAAAATTTGAGTTGAAAAATCGAATTTCCCACAAATTTTCACCCAGGAAAACGTTTTATTTGCGTCATTTTGAGCCATTTTTTGGCCCAAGGTGACAGATGGCCTAATTTTGTCATTGATGGCCTAGAAACCCCCCAAATTGGGATTTCTAGGCCATCGAGCTTTGCGAAAAAGAACTGATCTATGTGTTCCAGGAAACTCGACTACAGAACTATGGGAAGTGATACTGGTCGCCTCGTGTCCGATAATCTTCATCATTTTCCTCTGTCTGTGCGTCGTATGTCTAGTTGTGCGCAGTTATGAGCGACGTGAGTTGGTTTTTGATACGAAATTCGAATTCGCGAGAAAAAATTGACCTAGGACATTGAAGAATTGACAAAAATCCATCACTTTTGATTGGTTTTCACCGACTTTTACCTCCATGGCCCAACTTTTTTCATTGGCGGCCTAGAAACCCCCAAATTTCAGATTTCTAGGCCTCCAAATCTAACTCAGAAGTCAGATTTCAAACTTTATGTCATTTTGAAAACTACAAAATTCAATGATAACGAGAGATTGGAGGATTAGAGAAATCGAGAAGACGGTTTTGATTTTTGGACCGGAAAACCGACGCCGTTGATTTTTTTTTCTTGTTGCATGAATTAGACGAAGATTCTAGAAGATTCGAAACAAAAAAAATAAGAGATAATAAGAGAAAAAAAACCGGTTCAGAAAATCATATGACCCCGATTTTTCGATGGGTCGAAATTGACGGGTAGAGAAGACTTTAACCCCAATTTTTTTGCTTTTTGGGGTCTTTGGACATCTTTTTTTTCAAATTTCGATTTGAAATTTAAAATTCTCATAATTTTCTAGCCCAGAAACCATTTTCAGTGCAAAAAATTTTGAAAATTGAGCGATTTTCAGTCAAACTAAAAGAGAGCCTAATTTTCACTATTCTTGGCTGAATCTCGATTTTTTGACCATTTTGGCTGCCAAATTTGGAAATTTTCAGCTGAAAATTCAAATTTCTTACAATTTTCCAACTGGATGAACTTTTTTGCGGGTCATTTAGATCCATTTTAAGCCATTTTTAGGCTAAAGTGAAGTATGGCCTAGGAATCCAAATTTTGAATTTTCTAGGCCACCAAAGCAAAAATTTTAGGGCAGATGAGTCACCAATAGGAAAAGTTAGGCCATCTTTCAACGTGGACAGGGCTGACCTCAAAATGAGAAATTTTTTTTACGGAAACCCGCTTTTCATTCTAAAATTTTGATTGGACATCAAAATTTCCCACGATTTTCTGCCTCGGAGAACAAAATAACTTTTGTCATACTCATTTTGAGCCATTTTTGGCCCGAAGTGAAACATTGCCTAACTTCTGTCATCGGTGGCTTAGAAACCCCAAAAGTTGAAATATAAAGAAGCAAATTTAGTTTTCACATTAAAAATCTGAAAAAAATATTTGAGGTGTGAACCTCAAGACCCTCCAATTCGGCTCGAAAAATGACCAAAACCTCTTGAAAAGTTTTCATACCCTAAAAAATTTGCAGCCTCCCTTCCCTCTGTACAACACCTGCGAGCCGCCGCATCGAGCTCCTCTCAAATCGCCTCGATCCTCCGCCAACTTCCACCACCGCCCAAATATGACATTGGTAAACTTCTGAACCTAGTTATAAAGTTAGATCTACTTCGCCCCCCCCCCCCCCCCCCCCCC
>LR544459.1:140168-188888 GCA_900536305.3 Caenorhabditis sp. 40 LS-2015
CCCCCCCCCCCCCCCCCCCCCGCCCCTCATTGACTTTGATCTTCTAGACCTCTGACCATCATCAGCCCCCAACCCACCAATTTCCTTGAAATCTTTCGGGAATTATTACCAGCCTCTCTTATCATCAAAATTCGACATCATTCTTAGACACCCCCGTAAAAATGGCGGTGTTAGGCTTATCAGGAGAGATGGGGGGTTTCCCGAGAGTTGTAAAACCGATTTCAGTGGCAAAATTGCATCAGACATTGAGTGTGCTCCGAATGAGGTGACTTTTGTCAGAGTACACTTTGTGATGTTTGGGTGGAAAGTTCAGCTTATAGGTAACTTTTGGGGGGACACTTCCTCCTGCGGATCAAACTAGGAGAATACTGTGAGCAATGTCAGCAATTCTAAGGCTCCTGTAGACGTTCTGCAGTTACCTGCACATCTAACTAAAGAAAGATCTCGGAAGATCTAAAGATCTCTGCAGTACGGGTCTCTCAAGATCCAAGGGCTCATTCCGTAACCCATCCCTGCTCATCTAACCTCTCCATGTTTCAGCCGTAACCTCGGTGGACGCCCCGCCCCCGCTCTACTCGGACATTGGCAAAGATTCGGGTCCGTGCGCGTTCCGAACCACCCCCTCAGGTGCGAGACCCATCGGAATGCATCGACAGTTCGCCAATCAACACCATCTGACGACGCCCACCGTGCAACCGCTGAACATACAGTATCTGTACCCGCCCAAGTATGAGGTGAGCGTTTTTGGCCGAGGTCTAGATCTCCAGGTTTTCCGATGATTGGCATCTTAGGGTTAAGGATTTTTTTGGAAAACTTTCTGTGGGCTTTCTGAGGGCTTTCTGGGTCCTTTCTAGGGCCTTTCTGTGGGCTTTTTGGAGTCTTTCTGTGGGCTTTCTGGGTCCTTTCTGAGGGCTTCCTGGGCCCTTTCTGGGGCCTTTCTATGGCTTTTTTGGGGCCTTTCTGTGGACCTCCTGGGGTCTCCAGGGACCTTTCTGGGACCAAAAGTTTGTTACTGATTTTCAGTGCAAATTCTGTAAACTTTGAAAAGTTGAAAAAGTAGGTTTCATTCATCCAGTTTGTCTGAAAATTTGTGGGTGTATCAAGCAGTGTCTAACCTTCATTTCTGTAGTTGACAACTTTTTACCAAAACTGAAGACAAGTTTGTTAGGTCGCTTGGAAGAGAAAAGTTTGAATTTCGATGTCGCGCCACTATTCACGGTGTAACTAACTTGTCTTTGTTTTTCGTTAAAAGTTGTCAACTACAAAAATAAAGGCCTAGAGTTGCTTAATCGACCCACCAATTTTCAGAGAAATCGGAATACTGGGTGCCTTTTTTTTCACCTGCTCAAAAATGACAGTATTTATGACCAAAACTCTAAATACACATAGATTCTGGGTCACAGTTTTCAGACGCTCCCCCTGATCTCTCCGCTTCAATTTTTCTACTATTAGTGTTCAAAAGTACAACAACAACAATTAATAATTCATCCCATTTCATCCCCCCGCCAAGAAGGTCATTCAGTTGTTTAGTGATGCCTGAAAACTTTACGTTTTTTTAAACTTTTTCAAATATCCTCTCCGAATCTTTGTGGATTCTCTTTGTTCTCTCGCGTTCGATTCTCCTTCCATGTTCCACGAAACGATCTAAACTGAGCAATGCCAAAAAAAAAAGCTGACCATGAGCAAAAATTTTCCAGTCGAGTCTATAATTAGGAGCCGGAAGTCGGATGTTTGACTCGCTATTCTCTAGACACCCCCTTTTTCTCTTTTGCGGAAAGAAAAGAAGGAGGAAGAGTTGTTTCCGGGAATAGTAATAAAGTGAACTTTTTGCCGGGGCAGATGATCTTTAAAGGTTAACTACTATACTAGGGCTACAGTAGGAAAAAAAGGGGGGGGGGGGGCAAGGGGGTAGACAAGTTTGGACTCCTCGTGGACAACAGAAAGGAGACGAGTCCACGAGGAGTACATAAAGACCAAATACAGATGTTCAATTTATCATCCAATCAGATGAAAAATTGAGTGAGCAAGGTCGACGTTTGAGTTTTGGGTCTTTATAGTTTAAAACGGCTCTAAAAGTCTTAGTTGGTCATGTGGGATCTCAAGGATCTAGGTTTGTGCTCCTGGTCTGAATTGGTCTCAAAATCCTTCTGGTCTTTTTTGAGTACCTCGCGAACATGAAGACCTCGTGGTGCTGAAGACCTTATCGTCTTGAAGACCTTATAATGCTAAGGACCTCATGTCCTAGAGGACCTCATACTGCTTGTCCTGATTACCTTCCGGACCTCGTGGTCCTAGAGAGGTCTTATGGTCAGAAATGGCCCTCAAGGTTTTATGGTTCTATGGACCTCATTCTCTGGTGAACCTTAGGGTCCTAACGGTCTCATGGTCAGAAATTACCTTCAAGAATTGTTGGTGTTAAGGACAGTGTCTAGGTTTACCTGTTTTGAGGACCTCATGGCTTAGAGGACCTCATGGTGCTTAGGTCCTCATTGTCTTCTAGACCTCATTTGTGGACACCAGGTCGATCATTTTCAGTATCGCTTCTCATGATCTGAGGCGGTCCGGTCCTGACGGCCATTTTTGTGTTGATTTCTACAGCAAGACGCTTTCCAAAGCGTTCCGATCAGTTCCAAACGAAAAATTCCTCATTTCCAGGCCACCATCCCCTCCGTAGACGTCAAGACCTCTCCACCTGCCGACGATCATCATCATCATCATCCTCCATCAGTACACCGCCCTCGAGTGGAACATGTCGTCGTCGAGATTGGAGGAAGCGCCTCCTCAACATCATCTGCCTAGGATTCTGAATTTGTGATGCCACCTCAAAACTACATTCAACCATATCATTTTTAAACTCCCGCGGGTCACTTTTTCTTCCCTTCCTCTATTATCTGCCCCTGTGATTCTTCTGATTCTTTGTTTCCCTTTTTTGTTTTTTTGAACACTACGAGTACCCCTGTTGTGAAATTGACGTACTGGCTGAGTTAGCTATGATTTCTAAGACATGTTTTTTTTTTAATTTTCAAATTTGACACCCTTACCTGTGTACCCCTACCAGAGCTTTAAACTATAACTATTTAATATGAAAATTTGTTTCAAATGGTTTCAGAATCCATCAGAATCCTCTAGAGCTCCATAAAATCTTCCAGACTTCTATAGAAGTCTTCAGGAGCCTTCAGAATTCTCTAGAATGTTTCTGAATCCTTCAGAATGTTCTACAGCTCCACAGAAACTTCCAGACTTCTATAGAAATCTTCAGAAGCCTTCATGAGCATTCGAAATACCTCAGCATACTACAAAATCTTCTAGAATCCTCTAGAACCTTCAGAAACTTCTAGAATCATCTAGAACTCCAGTAAGAATCTTCCACACTTCTCTGGAATTCCTCAGACTATTCCAAAATTATAGAACAGTCCGCAGTATTCTGCACAGATACGTAGAATCTTTTAGAATCCTCCAGAATGCTTCTGATTCCTTTAGAATGCTTTTGAATCTTTCAGAATCTTCCAGACTTTTCTAGAAGCCTTCAGAATCCTCTAGAATCCTTTAAAATTCTAAAACCCCCTCTCTAGAGCCTCTCTGTTAGATCAATATTCATAATCTGACTAACCAGTCGATAGACAGAGGCCCGAATGTCCTCTCCCCCCCCCCCCCCCCCCCCCCATCTAATTCTATACAATTTTGAAGTCTGAAATTTTTCTCTCTCTCACACAGTTTAAATTCGCGTAACATGTGTTTTTGTCTGAGAGGGCTCTGTGGTGTGTTCGAGTTTCTGCTCATTGGAATTTTCCATGAATTTTGGAATGTCATACAAGAACAAGACTGCCAAAATTCTTGGAACATGTGTGATCAGGGAGCGTTGGAAGCGTTGGTCAACCAATTCGAAGCATATTAGAGACTCCACGGTTCAGGTTCGAATCTTAGGTCTGGAAAGGTCTATAGTTCAAGACGGTTCTAAAAGTCTTATGGTCTTGAGGACATCGAGGTTTAAGATTCTGCTCATAGTCTGAATTGGTCACAAGACCCTTCTGGTTCTTGAATACCTCGCAGACTTGAAGACCTCGTGGTGCTGAAAACTATTAAGGTCTACTCACGGTCCTCATCACCTCATAGAAATGATGACATCAAAAAACTACAGTTCACCAACGAATAGTCCCCCGATCTTCCTAGACACCCCTGACTAGCGAGCGCCGAACTTTTGAGATTACACGTGCCGATCAGCGCATCGGATCAAACTAGAACTAGAAGAGCATCGAAACAAACAGACAGACAGAGAGGGGGGTCCAGAAAAAGAAGAAGAACAAACATCTAATCCATTCTTCAAAGAGCATCGCATCGGAGCAACGTGGCGGGACCTCTGTTTTGCAATCAATATCCTCTTCGCCCATTAGTACACACTTTGGAGATGGGTGGTCCCCCCTCCCCAAAGACCAGACTAGAGACACACATTTGACTGTTTCGATGATCAAGGGTGGGCCATCTGTGTGAATCCTGATAAACCTGGAATATCTCCAGAACCGTCATAGCTATGAAAAAATCGTCAACTGCGGAATTGCTCAGCATAAAATTTCCAACAAGTTTGTAGTAGAACATTTTTTGATATCTCTGGTTGTTTTAGAGTTAAAAGTCTCTCAAAATCTTGGGAATTTTAGGCTGAGCAATTCTACAGCAGGTTTTAGTATCTCTGAGGTTCACGACAAATTCACATGAATTTCCTTATCACTTCCAAAACTGGTGATCGTTTCATAACCAAGTGGAGGGTATCATAATATGCTGTAAGACCATAAAATGTGTGAGTGAGAGGAATCAATGTTGAATTCGTTGATAAACAAGACATGAACTGTGATATGATTGAGAATGCACCGAGGAGTCTACAGGGCGGAAATGATAAGGAGGGGAAAAAGAGGTGAGGTTTGCAGAGGAAGGGTTACAGGGGATGAAGAAATTCTGACAGGAACATGGATCATTCTAGAGCATTCTGGAGAGATCTCGAAGATTTTGAAGGATTCTGAAGGATTCTGAAGGAGTCTGAAGAATCTTGGAGGCCTGACGTATTCTAAAAAAGACTTTGAAAAGGCCTGCGGGATTCTAGAAGATTATAGCTGCATCTGAGGGGTTCTTTTGGATTCTGGAAGATTCTGGAGGATTCTGAAAGATTCTGGAGGTATGAAGTGGATTCTGAAGAATTTCGATAGACTGTCAAGGATTCTGAACAGCTTTTGGAAAGTTTGAATATTAGTATCCCAGCTTTTTCTGTCCCAAAAGCTAACTACAAAATTTTGCAATTTTGTCGATTTTAGGGAACAAAAAAAAACACAAGGGCCCTCCTTGTTAGATTAAATCTGTAGCCTATAATCAGCCTGAAACCCCAGTCAACCTATTATCATGGATTTTAAGAACAGGCTACGGAAGACAAAGAAAAACTTTTCACCAACACAGAACCCACGAACTTTACAATCCAAAAAACCCTTCCCATTCTTCGATCGATTTTCGCCTAATCCATCACAGAATATACGATCTCTATTAGGGGATCACCCACCAGCCCCTTTTCCTTTTGTGATGTGTCAAAATTCTTATTTTTTCCCCCTTAAAAGTACCAGGTTAGTGCATTATTGGTCACTAGGAATATGTCTTTAAATTTCTGCGATGATTTTTGAAAAGTTAGCCAACTTGTTTTTCGATCTTTGAAGAAAAGGTAACTGATGCAACATTAGAGAAAGGTTTTGTTCTTTTCTAGCGCATAATTTTTAACATTTTATGTAAACTTTTTTTTGAAAAGGAATAATATAGTGTAAAGATTTCAGAGGGCGCAGAGATATTATACGTTGGAAAGTTTTCCGATAAATTTTGACTTTTAACACTTCAAAAAAATGTCGTAGACTTATCATTAAGGAGAGGCTTGAAAATTTTGATCAACTTTTTGGGTTGCTCAGTATAAAGTGATGCGATATCGTCATTTGACGCTGAAAAAGTTTGTCGAAACTTTTTAAGGATAAGCGATCGAAAAATGATCATGAAGTTTGAAATGGGATGGGTGCAGGTGAATGGGTAGTGGGTCGAAAAGGAACGAGGTCTGGAATTTATGAAAAAATTTAATTGTCTGTTGGGATTACCTGATCTATCTTGAAAAACTAAAAAGGAGTAATAATTCTGAAGGCTTTGAAAAACATTTGGAGTGTGCAAGTTGATGTTTTTTTCGATTTTTTGATTTTGGTGGAAAAAAAAGTTTTCAAAAAAAGTGAGCGGAATCTTCTAGAATTTCACGAACCCTTAAGAGTTTCTTCTGGATCACCCGAAACCCTTCTCAATGTTTTGGAATCCTTTAGAATTTTTTAGAATCCTCTAGAATCCTTCAGAATCCTTCAGAATCCTTCAGAATCTTTCAAAATTTGTCAGAATCCTTCACAGCCCTCCCGAATCCTTTAGAATCCTTCAGAATGCTCTAGAATCCTTCAGAATCATTCAGCATTCTCGAGAATCCTCCAGAATCTTTTAGAGTCTTCCAGCATTTTCTAGAACTTTTCAGAATCTTCCAAAGTCCTCTAGAACTTTTCAGATTTTTCCAGAACCCAAGATCTCTGAATTTCAGAATTCTGAAAATCAACTTTTTTCGGTGTTAGAAACAGCTTCCTATTCCTAGAAGTCTACCCTTCATTTCACCTGCTCAAAAGTTTCCATTCATGAAATTTTTTCGAGTATTTCATAAATTTCAAAAAGTTCTCCTCCATCTTAACCGCTAATAACCACTTCCTCATTACCGAATAAAGTTCAGGGGAGCCCCTTTTTCCTTCGGTATTCGACTTCTTCCTTCTTCATTGCTTACACCCTCGACTACGTCGACAAGAAAGGAGATGTATTTATGCTTTTGCCCAGTGAGGTTATAAAGAAGCATCACGACATTTCGAACAATTATGATGATACTGGTGAGAGAGGGGAAGAAGAAGTAGAGGGGGACTTTCAATTATAGATTATATTGAATGAAAATAGAGAGCACGAGAGCCTAATAATAGAGAACGGCTAGTAGAAGAATTCGGGAGGATTCTGGAAACTTTAGACTGATTCTGGATCATTCCTGACAATGATGAAGGACTCTGGAGCATGTTGGAGGATTCTAAAGGTAGCCAATGGATTCTGGAGGATTGTGAAGAGATGAAACGGACTTTGGAAGTAGTTGAAAGGTCCTGGAAGGTTCTGAAAACTTTTGAACGAGTTTCTAAAATTCTGGAGGATTCTAAAGAATTCTGAAAACTTCAGAGAGGTTCTCGATCATTCTGGACACTGATGAAGGACTCTGAAGCATGTTGGAGGATCCTCAAGGTAGCTGATGGATTCTGGAAGATTCTGGAGGATTCTGAGATTTTCAAAAGAAATATGAAAGTTGCGATTGTCAGTTTTTGGTTGGCTTATTTTCTGAGATCACATATTATAGCTTTTCTTTGTATCGAAATTTCGGCAGTTCTGAAAATGCCACCACTCATTTTTCGAAGACAAATGAAATTTGTGACCTTGCGCTCTCTAAATCCGAAATTCCAGAGACCCAGAGCCAATAAAAACACACGTCATTGTGACCTAATTCACGCTGAAATTGATGATCCACACGGTAAACGGATTCTAGAGAAATGTGTTATCCTTCTGGAACATTCTGATAGATTCTGGAGAGTTCTGGAGAGTTCTAGAGACCTCTGGAAGATTCTCGAAACTTCCGAGAGAATCTGAAGACTTCTGATGGGTTCTGGAAGATCCTGGAGAATTTCGAAATGGTCAAAGAAGTTCAACACTTCTGAAATTCGAATTCTAAAAGTTTCTAAACGAGACCACAAACTACAGAAGTGGATATCTAGACAGCTAAGACCGGAATGTACTTCTCAGTTTTGATCTACCAGGGCTCCCTAGTTCTGATCTACCAGGGTACCCCAGTCTTGATCTACCTGGGTATCCTAGTTTTGATCTAGCAGGGCACCCTAGCTTCCCAAGACCTTCTAGCAGATCGAAATTCAAAACGGAACCAAAAAAAAACTACTTCCATCCCTTGACCTACACCGCCCAATTAACTTGCTCCTTTGACCTACTCGAAAGAATATTTTCATCCGGGTTCAAAAAAGTGCGATCCCCCCAAGCCCCAAGTTTTTTTAGTTCCTTGTCACCAAAACGGTTTGACAAAATGACAATTTGACAATGATGATGTCATTGTCATTTTGTCAAGCGGGACCCGGAACCAATAAAAAGGGCACATCCCAAAAAAAGAGGAGAAGAGTAAAAAGTGAGGGTGGAGTCAAAAAAACAGAAAAGAGGAGATGGCCAAAAAAGGTTGGCAGTAGACTAATAATGGGGTTAGAGTAATTAGTGGGGGGCACCCTCTTTTTCCACAGAGGGAACGGCGGAGGCCGGTGGTCAGCTATGGGGGGACCCCTATGACATCAGAGGTGTTTACTTTTTTATAAGGAAAATTGGAGAATAAGGGTCCATGGTTCAGGGAAAGAGAGTGAGAGAAAGAGAGAGAGAGAGATGACGGTTTTGCGGAGGTTGAAAAATTGATAGAATGGGTAGATCAAAAAAAATGGGTGGCAACCACACCCCGAGAGGTAGGTCAAATTTTGGTGGGTAGATCAAAAACGAACTGGCTTGACCCGGTAGATCAAATTACGGTTGGTAGACCAAAACTGATCCAGAGTGACCTGGTAGATCAAAACTGGAAGAGTAGATCAAATTTCGGTGGGTAGATCAAAAACGATATGGAATCATCTCGTAGAAAAAAAAAAAAAAAAATCTAGAATGAAAGATCAAAACTGGAAGTGTAGATCAAAACCAACCTGGGAGATCAAAACTGGAAAGGTATATAAAAAAAGACCTGGTAGACCAAATCTGGAAGTGTAGATAAAATTTTGGTGAGTTTATCAGAAACGACCTGTCTTNCTGGTAGACCAAATCTGGAAGTGTAGATAAAATTTTGGTGAGTTTATCAGAAACGACCTGTCTTGACCTGGAAGATCAACAACGACCTGGGTTGACCTGGTAGATCAAAACTGGAAGCGTAGATCAAAAACGGCCTGGTACATCAAATCAAATTTGGCGGGTAGATCAGAACCAACCTAGTAGATCAAATTAGGAAGAGTAGATCAAATTGTGGTGAAGTGGCTCAAAAACGACCCAGAACGACCTGGTGGATCAAATTTTGGTGGGTGTATCAAACCTGGTGGATCGAAGGTTGATAGATCAGTTTTCCGTTTACTTTTAATCGTCACTTTTTCTTCATCTCGACTTTTACAGCCAGGATATGTCGTAGACTTTGAGGAGAGGCTGGAATTTTTCGAATTTTTTTGTTGATCAGAAACATTTCTTGACCACATTTATTGAATTTCAAAAAAGTGATGTGATGTTTCGATTTCGCTCGAGGTCAAGTGAAATTTTAAGTTTTGCGGGGTGAACGCTACAGTAACCCTTGTCTTTCAGAATCTTTCGAAAACTTTCGGAATCTTCCGAAATCCTTCGATTCTCTCCAGAGTCCTCCAGAATCCGTTGGAACTTTTCAGAACCTTCCAAAACTCTCAGAAATCCTCCAGAATCTATTCGGAGTCTTCAGAATCCCCTGGTGAATTTCAGAGTTTTTCTAGAATCCCAAAACCCTAGTCTTCCTGATTTTCACTTTCCGGGGGAGTCCTTAACCTTTCAAAAATACCATTCAAAACTTTTCATCAAAAAAAACCTTCAAAAATCACAGCATTCATCTCCCCCCTCCCCTTTCCCACCATCAAAAGTCGTCAAGCTCCGCCCCACTTTTTTCCTCAACAGGGCGCTTCCTTCAGCTAAAAGTGGGCGGAGTCCCCCGCAGGAAAGAGAAAAAGGATTCTAGAAGAGACGCAGAGAGGAAAGAAGAAGTGGGGGTGGACCCATTAGAAAGAGAACTTTTCTCACATCACCACAAGAATTGAGGAGGATCTCTCATTCATTATTATCACTTATTCTCGAAAAAACTTTTGAACGGCAAAAAAATTGCTGACTTTCCGAAATTCTTTGATATATTATGAACTACAGCCGAGTGTTGTCTCAACTGTTACAAGTCTCCCTTATGGTAGGTGGATTACTGTACTTTGAAACATTGAAACCCCGAAGTTAACCTAAGAGTCTGAGGTTTGAAATCCCAGGACAATTTGAATATTTTTTTCAATTTTTGAAAAAATTTGAAAATTTCAGATTCTGAAGTCGTAAATTTGTCAAAACTTGTAGAGTCTGTATTTCTTTGGATTTTCAGTTTTTGAGGTCAAAATTTGAAGTTATAAGGTTTCTTTAAGCCCACAAGGTCTGGTTTTGAGAAATTTAAATTTTTTGAAAAAAAAATTTTTTCGATTTTTTTTACCTCAAAATCTCACCTCTGGCAATTTCAGACCTCTATCATTATCTGATTTTTCGTGAAATTTTAGGTAAAAAATGTCTGTCAGGTTTTCAGGTTCTGTCCTCGAAATTCCACCAAAAAGTTTCAAATTTCATTCCAAAGAAAAAAAAACAAAATTTGACTTTTGTCATTTTCCCTGAAAATCTCTTTCTCTGAAAAATGTCGAGCATAATTGTGTTGTCTGGCAAATGTCGCATCCCCATTTCACACTCTCTAAATCTCTCTTTTGATCTTCAGAAAAATTTTGAACGAAAATTTTTTTTTTCTGAAAATGTATGTACACGGAAATGATAGAGGGGCATTTTCATGGGAAGGGAAATCGAAAGTTTCCTGTTTTTCTTTTTCATGAGAGACTTTTGGGTAAGGGAAATAGGGATAAAAAGTTCGGAATTTAGGAGAAAAGTTTTCGGGGCGAAAATTCGAAAATTTTAAAATTTTCAGTCAAAGGGCTTAATGAACCTAACGAGGCCTTAATTTGAGAAAAATTACACACTAAAATTTGAGAAAAATTACAAAAAACTTTTTCGAAATTAAAAAAAAATTTTTAAAATCCTTCTACTCGATCGGTTTGAAACTTCCCAATTTTCAGAATTTTGATAGAATCAGAAAAAATGTCGAAAATTTTTTTGGAAGTTCAAGGCGCTCATCATTTTTTGTACGGCTCAAAACTCGAATTTCAAAATTTCTGGAATCCATTTTCAAAAAATCTGAAATTTTAAATTTTCTTGAAGTTTCCTGATCGTTGACTCCAAAATTGTTAAAATTCAGTTTTCCGCAAACTCCAGGGTTAAAAATTCGGCCTCTAAAAATTTCAGATTTCCATCACCTTTCTCCCCATAAAATTCCAAACTTTCACATCACTTTTTAACCTAAACCAAAAAGCCTTTAGCCCTTCTCATTGTTTATCGCTAATCTCACCAAAAAATGCTTTAATTTCGCTGACATTTTTCGATATGTCTAGAGGATACACTTTCAGCCATATTAAAATCACCCCTTAATTTTGCCAAAATGCCATGGACTCAAAACACACGAAACCCGCTATTAGCCGTTGTCCACCCTCACCTCTTCAAGTTTTTTTTTGTTGAAATTTGAAATTCTTCGATTTCTGTTTTGAATGGCAGAAAAAGCGAGGGTGGAGATTCTGGGAATTGGAAACATGTGAAAATTTGAATTTTTGAATTTTTGGAGACTCGAAAATGCCAGAATTTTGGGAATCGAAGATTCTGAAGAGAGAGTTCAACCTGAGGAATCAAACATGAAAATTTAGAATTTGAAGGTTTAAAATCAATTTTTTGGGGACAACGGGGTCTGTGAAACCCCAAATGTTGGGAAGTCCAAATAAATTTTTTTTGCGGAAAAATAATTTCTGGTGAAAATTTCGAAAATCCGAGTTAAAACTCAAAAATTTGAAGAATGCAAATTTTTCAAAAATTTTGACTATTTCTAGCCACGATGTTGGAAATTGAACGCTCTCGAAAAAAGCTAAAAAAACTCGAAAAATTTCAAACATTCTCAAAATTACAGCGAAATAGACTCTGAAACTTTGGAATCGAAATAATGAAATTTTAAAATTTTTCGAAAAAACATTTTTTTTTTGGAATTTTTGGAATTTTCGTCAAATTCAGGATTCTCGAATCCCTCAGTTTCTTTATTAGAGTCTTAGAATTTTTTTAAAATTTTCAAAAATTTTCAAAAAAAAAATTTTATTTGATCTTTTCCGATGTTTCGTTAATTTCAGCATGAAGGTTCATGGAAAATCACAAAAAGGCACATGTTGGTCCTTTTAGCATTTCGAATTTTCAGATTTTCCGAACACACTAAATCGAAATTTTCAAATTTTCAAAAAAAAAATTGTAAAATGTTGTTCAAATCAAAATTGGGTCTGAAAGTGCTCCAAACTTTCCAAAAACCTTCCAAATTTCACATCATTTTTTCTCTTCCAGATTCTCTCCCTGGACGCCCGAATAACGCGGAGGCATCAGAAGCGGAGTGCCCCCGGGAGTTGTGTCAGTACGGCGAATCAACAAATGCACGAAACGTTTTCGAGGCTAATCAATAGGAGGGACGAGGAGATGTTCTCTTTTTTTCAACCGGATACGCAGGTGAGAGGGATGGCTATATAAAACGTGTTGTAAATGGGTCAAAAATGACCCAGCAAACTCCAAAAATAGGCGGAATCAACCTGGAACCCAAAACACTCAGAGGTTCAAAACTCCCTAGGAATAGGAATGACCCTAGACCCAAAACTAGATGACCCGAACTAACCCAAAATGGCTCAAGTCCACCTCCAAAAGTTTGCCCAAAATGACCCGAAAAGAATCCCAGGTCTTTACTACCCAGAAATAACCTGGATTGACCCAAAAGTATTCTAAAATAACTTCAAATCAGGAAACCTGACAGACTCAGAATCCCCTACAAACGATCCACACTAACCGAACATCGTTCAAACCCACCCGTAATTGCCCACAATGATCCGAAAAGGGACCCAGGTCTAAACTAACTGCAAAATTTCCCGGATTAACCCAAAATATGTAGCCTAGAATAGTTTGAAGCCTGAAAACCTCAGATGTTTATCGACACAACCCCCGAATTTCAGATCCTACTCGAGTACCAACCAGTCCACCGTCATCATTTGACCCAAAAAACCCGAGATTGCTCAGCGCCATCGCTCGAAAAATCGTCCGAAGTGCTGCCCGACCAACCGCTCTCCGAACGATCCCTATGCCCCTATCACCATGTGTTAAACTATGATGAGAAGGTGAGATTTTTGTTTTTGATCTACCCATCCAAAATTTCCGATTCGAAAAGTCACGTATGATGAAAATTGGAATCAAAAGAGGGAAAATATGACATCTGCTCAATTATGAACAAGACGATCAGAAATTAGATGAACTTTTTTTCCAAGAAGAAGTAACAAGTGTCCGTGCCTGGAGACACCCCCTCCTAGACAGATGTTCATCAAAAATTCCCACATCATGCTTTGTGCACTTTTCCAATTTCACCCATTTTACAGAGAATACCCGCCGCTATTTCCGAGGTCGAGTGTTCGTGTAAAGAAGTCAAGTTTGCCAGTGAGTTCGATTTCATGGGAAATGGAAAGCGGGAAAACTGAAAAAAATGAAAAAAAAGGAAAAAAAAAATTTCGAGGGACCCGGACTCGAACCTGGACCTCCCGCATGATAGCCAATCTCACTATCCACTGCTCCAAAGGAACAAAAAAAACACCAAAAAAAGTTTTGGGGGGAGTCGGACTCGAACCCACGATCTCTCTCGCATCGAAGCCTGGCGCTCTACCGGCTGCGCCAAGCGTGTGGCGTCCCTCTAGGGGAACGGATGGCGCAACTGGTAGAGGGCTAAGCTTTGGTGAGAGAGGGTTCGAGTCCGAGTCCCCTCAAAACTTTTTTGCATTTTTTTTACGATGCGAGAGGTCGTTGGTTCGACTCCGGGTCCCTCGAAAATCTTTTTTTCTCTTTTTTTGGAATTTTGTTTTGGAAAAAATCTCTTTTGAGGAGTTTTCCAACTCAAAAAATTGATTTCCAGGTGGCACAATCCACTGTGAACCCATGATGTACAACATGCGAGTCATGGTTTTCGAGGAGGGGTGCGAAAAGTATGTGGAACGGGTGCAAAAAATTGCCATGGCGTGTGTTCCCGTGTTTTCGGTGAGTCATTTGTTTTTTTTCTCTCGAGATTTTTGAGCATTGTCGAAAAAAAAAATCTGAGCTAATAACAAGGTGATGCCTGAAAAGGCTGCAAATGGCAGTTTTTTGGGTGATTTTTCTGGGAAAAATAACATGCGTCACTTCCTCCAGGAAACGTGTTCCTGGTGTCTGGGAAAAATTGGGAAAAATAATTTTTTGCAAAAAAAAATTTTTTTTTTTGGGATTTTTAAATTTTTTCAAAACTCTTTTTTTTCAGAATCACATCTCATCTGGAACTGTCAATCATAACAAATCGACGGGCTCCTCAATGCCAGTGTAAAAAAAATTTGAAAAAAAATTTTGGCGCGAAAACTTTTTTTTTCAAATGTTCGATTATTTTTGTTAGTTTTCAACTCAATGTTAACCATATCCTTAGTTTGTTAGTTTTGTTGTTTTTTTCATATTTTTGTGATATTGGCTTTTTTCGCTTACCTTGTTGTTTATTATCTGTACATTTTTTGGAAAAAATTTCAAATATTTATTTTCTTGCTTGTCTTTCGCTTTTTCTTTGTACCTTTTGCTCTATTTTTCACTTGCCGTTTTTTTTGTGCCATCGAGAATACTGTATTTTTGTTTATTTCCGGGTTTTTTGACATTTTTGAAACATGAAATAATAAATATTTTTTTGAAATCAAAAAAATTTGTTTGCGGGTTTCAAACTACGGGAAAAGGACAATTTTTTTCCGAAATTAGATTTGTTCGGACAGAGAAAACACATTTATTTATGATTAAGGCTGAGCAATAAGAATGAAAGTTTCAAAATTTCAAAAAAAGATTCACGGGCTCTTTTTCAAGAATCAGACTCTTCTGGAGGTGCAGCACACGCATTGGATGGCACGGTCTGGCGAGTTGATGTCATCGTCCTTCTTGTGGTGCTTCTTATCGGCGGACAGCTTTGGGTCGAACAACATGAGGACTCCGACGACTGGCTGAAAAAAAAGAGTAGAAAATTTGAGTTGAAATGAGCCAAAAATTGTGAAATTTGAGTGAAAATGAGGCGAGATATGGGGGTTTGAAAAATTTGGTGAAAAAAATTTCGAAAAAAAATTTTTTTTTCGAAAAATTTTGATTTTTACCACTTCAATTTCCGGACTCTAGATCAAAACTTGTCAAAAAAATTTTTCGAAAAAGTTTCAAAAGGACTCCAAATCGTTAATCCTAGCCTAGACACCCTCAAAAAACAGCAAAAAAAAATTTGACCACTCCTGGGGTTCGAACCAGCGACCATAGATTCGTAGACAAGTATGCTTACCACTAAGCCACACGCTCAAGCGCACCCCATCCACCCTCCTGGGCATGCCACGAGGGTTTTCTACGCGTTGACGACTGGCCTAGTGGTTTGCAACTCTGACCTTGGATCTAGGGGTCTCAGGTTCAAACCTCCGAGGGGCTCGAAATTTTTTGCTCATTGTTTTAACCCAGATAGATTGGTTTCCCGGAGTTTCAGCCCTCTTAAACCCCATCTTCCAAAACTTCCGGCCAAAAAAAAGCCCAAAAAAAAAACGAACCGAGGTGTTTCCGGAGGCGCGCGACGAGATGGTGCAGCAGTTTTGGCATGAGTCCTGGTTGAAGATGGCCGTGTTGCGGCAGCCTTGACGCTCGAATGGGCGTGGCCGTTGGACGTACTGTGGTGGTCCGTAGGATGGCGTGTTGTAGGAGGTGGCTGGGGCATCTGAAATTATTGAGAAATCGAAGAGAGTCAAAATGAGCCTGAGCTCGAGAGATTTGATTGAAAACAAGCCCGAGCTCGAAGGATAAAAAAGCCCGAGCTCGAAAGATTCGAGTGAAAATAAGCCTGAGCTCGACGATAAATAAGTCCGAGCTCGAAATATTTGAGTGAAAAAAGGCCCGAGCTCGAAAAATAAATAAACCCGGTCTCAAAAATTTTGATCGAAAATAAGCCCGAGCTCAAGAGATTTTAGTGAAAATGAACCCGAGCTCGGAAGATAGATATGCCTGAGCTCAAAACATTAGAGTAAAAATAAGCCCGAGCTTAAAAAATTTGATTGAAAATGAGCCCGAGCTCAAAAGATTTGAGTGAAAATAAGCCAAAGACTCGAAAGATTCTAGTGAAAATAAGCCTGAGCTCGAAAGATAAATAAGCCCGAGCTCAAAGTATTTGATTGAAAATAAGCCCGAGCTCGAACGTTGTGAGTGAAAATAAGCCCGAGCTCAAAGTAGCCGACTGAAAATGATCCCGAGCTAGAAAGATAAATAAGCCCGAGCTTGGAAAATAAATAAGCCCGAGCTCAAAAGATTTCATTGGAAATAAGCCCGAGCTCAAAAGATTTGAACTCAAAAGAGACTAACCAAAAGTCTGTCCTCCGTAGTTGTTGTTGTTGTTGGAGTCTTGTGCTGGTCCACCGTACGCCTGTCTCTTCACACGGTCTCCTCTGTGATGGCGGTGCTCTGAAAAGTACTACAGTAATCTTGCAGACTACAAACTACACAAAACTCACTTCTGAGCCCGACGAGTGGGAAGGAGGCGTGCACGGAGCAGTAGTTGACGTCAAAGTTCGGGAACTGGTAGACCGGGTACTGGGGTTGGCTGTAGGACGGGTTGCCGTATCCACCACCATAGTGAGCACCGGCTGGGGCATCCTTGACGTCGGCGGACTGAAAAAATGTGGGAGGTTAACTCAAGATCTAAAGGTACAGTAACTCTGAACCTAGGTAAGTATACCTCAACTACAACACCCCCCTAAACCTGCATCTCTGAACCTGGGTAAGTATCTCAAACCCCCCTAAACCTCTCACCTTGGCCTCGGCACCGGTAGAAGCGGCGGTCTCGACGTTGGCCGCCATTGTGACGGCGGCACACAGCGCAAGAGAGGAGACGATCCAGGTGGGGGAGAACATGGTCGATCGAGACTGATGGGGGAATCGGGAGCCAGTGCGGCACACTTTTATACGGGCGGGGGGCTCCGCGAGAGATGAGAAAGAGAGAGATAGGAGAGAGAGGGGGAAAAGGGGGCGGGGCTTGGGGTTCATGGATCGCGGATGGAGTTGAAAGTAGACAACTGAAATTTGAGTGAAGTTTATAAAGGAAAATACATGGAAGGTCAATCAAAAACCAGGAGGCTAAAGTTCAGAATTATGACCATAAAGATACATTGATGATTTCTGGAGCATATTCTAGACTACAAACTAAAAATTAAAAACTGGAAGATAACCGATTCAAAAGAGAGTCAAGGTTTTGAGCCTAATCCTAAGCCTCAAAAGCCTAAGCCTATAAAGCCTGATCCTAAGCCTCAAAAGCCTAAGCCTATAAAGCCTGATCCTAAGCCTCAAAAGCCTAAGCCTATAAAGCCTGATCCTAAGCCTAGAAAGCCTAAAGCCCAATTGCAATGTCTAACGCCTGCGCGTGAGCCTGAGCCTAAGCCAAACTCAGACAATTTTGAAGCCTAAGGCCTGCGCCCGAGCCTGACCCTAAGCCTCAAGCCGATTTCTAAGTTCAACGCCTGCGCCTGAGCCTGAGCCTAAGTCTTGAGAAACGCAAGATTCCCGATTCTTAGATCATCTGTTTTCTGTAGTTTGGAGAGCAATCTCAGAGCCAGCATTGTCCCCCACAGATTCTCCATGATTCTAATCTCACAATTTTTGAAGATTTTTGTAGTTTGACCCTTCTCCCCCCCCGAGTCCTCAGCCCAACCTCTACCCAGATTTTTTGGATTTTCCATGAATCTTCTCGAATCCATCATTTTTTTCTGTATTACACAAAGCTTCTCTCTTTTTCGCTTCTTGACCTGACCTCATTTCTCATCTTTCTCTCATTTTTTTTGCCCAGTTTCCCATCATCCTTCCTTCAATATGTTGCAACATTCCATCGGGCTGAAAAAAGAAACAGACAGAAAGCGAAGATAAATGAAAGAATCATGAGCCCCACAATGTGTCGCCCACACGTCCTGGGAACATGAAATTGAATGGATCATAAGGTTGTGGAGGTTTTCAGATTCCTTCCAGATGAAGATTGATAATGGAATTTGATGTGTTTGCGGGGGACGATATATGATTTCTGTTTTCCCTCTTGTTTCATTTCCAGAAACCCCTGAAACTTGTGACACTGTTTTTTCCTATGACACGGGATGTCTGAAAATGAAATCATTGGAATTCCATGGGATCAGAGAGCGAGAATCTGTGAAAAAAACTTCGAGAAGTGGAAACTCAGATGGTCCAGAGGGATTTTTTGGGTTGGTTTTTTTTCAGTAGTTTGGAAACAGGGGCTCCAGAAGACATGAAAATGTAGAGGTTCCGGAACAAAGGAAATGATACCATACAACTCAAACAACTTCTCGGGGGGATTCGAATTTCGGATTCTGAATTTGAGATGAGCAAGGTTGGAATACAGTGCCCTTCAAAAAAACACGAATTTCGACTTCCTGAAGAAGTCCATTTCCAAAAGAAATCGATCTCCAGAAGAGTCGACCTTTAGAAGAGTCCACCTCCGGAAGACATCGACCTCCAAAAAAAGTTGACCTCTAGAAAAGTTGCCCTCCAGAAGAGTACACCTCCAGAAGACGACGCCTTCCAGAAAAGTTGACCTTCAGAAGACGTTGACCTCTAGAATACGTAAAACTCCAGAATACGTAGACCTCCAGAAGATGTCGACTTCCAGAAGACATTGACCTCTAGAAGAGTCCACCATTAGAAGAATTGACCTCCAAAAGAGCCCATCGTCAAAAGTTAACCTCCTGAAGAAATCGACCTCCTGAAGACGTCGACCTTTAGAAGACGTAGACCTACAAAAAAAGTCGAAATCCGAATCCGTGAAAATTTTTTGCAAAATCTTGTCTTCGATACCCACAGCCGAACCAATTGTGAGCAGAATTTGGGACTTCAAAAAATCGAAAATTTTTAACTATTTTCATCACAGGTAGATCAAAATCCAGAAATTCAGCGTCTACATAATTTTGGAGTTCTATTTGATCTACCTATGCAAAAAAATACACGCCAGTGGAAACGAACTACCAACCCAGGTGTCACTTCTTCAAATTTCAGCATTGTCCAGATTTCAAAATTTCGGATCTTCTTCCATCACCAGATATCCTCTCCACTCTCAATCTATCTTCTGATCCTTCAAATCATGGGCGGAGTCAATTTTTTTTCTCTTCTTTCTTTTTTCTTTTTCCCTTCCGCCGCAGAGTCTATAAAACTGCTCTCCAGCCGGCCGTCCAAACCATCACTCCCCGCGATCATTTCGTTTTTCTCCCCGCCAAGAGAAAAATGAAAACCGCCATTCTGCTCACCGTCGCCTCACTGGCCGCTGTTCTCGGAGCCAGTCCCAAGGTATGTTTGGGATCGGGCGGGAATTCAAAATTTAGCTTGAATGTTGTTAAGAAGACGTTGGAAACTTCTGGAACCCTATAAAAAGTAATATTCAACATCAATACGAAACTTTTTGCAGCCCGCCGATGAGGTGAAGACCGACGCCGCCGCTGGCCGCTACAACCGTCGTGGAGGATACGACCGCCCATCGTATGGTGGATACGGCTACCAACAACCCATTGGCTACTGGCAACCACTCGTCCAGGACCGTAAGTTGTTGGGGCGGGAAATTGAAATAAAAATTTTGACAAAAAAAAAAAAATTTTTTTTTGAAAATTTCTGAAATTTCTGATTTTTGTTTTTTTCATAACTTTGCTCAAAATCAACAAAATTTTATAAAGTTTACATAAATCGATAGCAAATTTTAAGAGCTTTTAGAAACATTTCGAAATTTTGAAAAATCTTGAAAATTGAAATAGTTGAAGACGTCAGAAATTCAGAATTGAAAAAAACAATTTTCAAAATTTGGGGTGGACCAATTTTGATGAAACTTATACCATTCGATAGGGAATTTTTCGAGCTTTTTTTATTTTTTAAAAGCGTTTTGAATATTCTAATTCTGAAGGCGTCAGGTCTCCAGAATCAGAATCCATAGCCAATCCAATCCCTGACTTCAGGTTGAGACCCCTTATCTCTACTTTGGGTGGGCCAATTTTCATGAAATTTATATGATTCGATAGGGAATTTTTCAAACTATTTACATTTTTTCAAAAATTTCCTGAAAATTCTAATTCTGAAGGCGCCAGGACTGCAGAATCAGAATATATAACCACTAGCCAACCACCGAGTCCGAGCTCATTCTTCCTCCGTCTGGGTGGCATAATAGGGGGATTTTCAAATACCTTCTTCAATTTCATAACTTCCTTCCCTTTTCGAAGGCGTTAGCACTCCAGAATCCTAGAATTCCAAAGTATAAACCTCGGACTCAACACCCACTCCTTCCAGGCTTCGTGTGCGACCTCGACGCATCCGTGCTCCTCGTCGTCGACTCCAACCGCCACCACCACCACCACAACCGTCACTCCTCCTCCTCCTCCGCCTACTACGGCAACCCATCGGTTCCAGCGAACCGCGCCGTGCGTGTCAAGTGCTCCGAAGTGGCCAACCACGACGTCGACTCGTGCAATCTGTGCTGCCAGCAGACCGCCCGCCGCGACACCTCGCTCGCCAACGACGCCCTCTTCGGCTTCCTGGCCATCACGAAGACCGACGACGACGAGACGTTCAAGAGATCCAAGAGAGGCGCCGATGAGGATGAGGATGAGGACGACGACGACGAGTCGCCAGAAGACCGCGGACGTCGTGGAAAGTACCATCGTGTGGACTCGACCTACGTGTCCGAGGCCGACTGGTCGCCACCAAAGTACCACACCAACGTGAAGTGCGTCTGCTGCGCCCCAAGAAACAACCCGGCTGCTCAGGTGGGTGACGTGGGGTGAAGACTGGGTCTGGGTTTAGGATATAGTTTGTAGACCTGAATTTCAGGCGGGGTTCAGGTTCGGCTGACAAGTCTGAGGTCTGTAAACAGTTAATTTGAAGGTTAACCTCTCTAGTCTAGCCGGGAACCAATTTCTTCGGTGTTAGTTTTTTGGGTTAGAGACCCTTGGGACCACCCGAAATTAGGATGACTAAACTCAACGGATTCTCCTCCGATGCTAACCTTCTAGTCCCCCTATTTCTCAGGTCTATGGTTTCTCACCATCGACCTTGACCTTGTCTCAGGTCCCTTTATTCTAGAAGCCTCTGCCTCTCCCCGACTATTAGCTCTTTCGAAACATAAAAATGAGTCATGGCCGTGGTGGTCATGGTCTCCTATTCCGGGGGGCACTGATTATTCACCCCATCACCCTTTTTCTCTGCGTCTCTCGATTCCCAGTACTTTCTTCGCTTGTTTTCGAAACAGAGTCATGATGAGTCAAGGCTGTTATTGCTTCGAAGGGTGGGAAATCTCTGGGAGGAGGGGTACTGTAGGAATTGAGAGATGGAGGATTAGAGAAGTCAGAGGAAACATTGGGCTATAGACTTTCGAGATTAGGAAAACCAAAAAAGGAAGATTCTCAAGGGTCACAGGACCATCAACCTCTCTTGAAGGATTTTGAGGCCCAAAATCCAAGTTTCGTTATGGACGATGCACCATGTTTCCCAACGACCCCAACTCTTTGAGAAACGTAGATTTTCTTGCCGGGTTTGAAAAGAACTCGGACCTTAACATTGGGTGCACTAGTTGTCAGTTTCTTTGACCTAGTAGCCTTCAATGAACCACCGTGATTCCCTTAATAAACCGGGCATACCCTTCTCATCACTTTGACCAAAGTTATTTCGGTTTCTGTAACAGATACCAAAAAACGGTCAACTAACAAAATGCTCATGATAAACAGGGAAACATTTTGTTAATTGACCACTTTTTCACAACTGTCACAGGAAACGAGATAAATGTGGTCAAAGTGACGGAAAGGTTTCGACTCAAGCACATTCTCGTCTCCAGAACTTCTACCCATTCTCCAGTTGATCCCTATTATCCATTCATTCTCTTCCAGAACCCATCCACTGGCTACTCCAACACCGCCCAGTCCCCACCAGCCGCCTCCAACCCATCCTACAACTCGAACACCTTCACCGCCGTCCCAGCTCCAGTGAACACCGCCGCCGTTCAGCCACTCGTCGACTCGTGGCAGACGGATTCTGGAAACCAAGGATCTTGGAATTCTGGAGCCACTAATACCGCCGCCGTCACTGGCAACCAGGGATCCTGGAACTCTGCTGCCTCCGCACCTGCCTCAGTTGGAAACCAGGGATCGTGGAACTCGGGAGCCAACACCGCCAACACCGCCGCCGCCGCTTCTGGAGCCAACTGGAATTCTGGAGCCGCCACGTCTTCTGACTCGTCGGCCTGGGGAGCCGCTTCGGATGCCGCTGCGCCACCGGCTCCACCACCGGCTGCTGCTGCTGTCTCCAGTGCTCCTGGAAACAAGTACTAACTTCTGTTTTTTTTTTTGAGAGCTGATTTGAAATTTTGGTAAAAGCTGGGAATTTTTCTTATTATTCTGTGGAACACTTTTCTCTTTTCTTTTTTATTTAATCAAGTTGAAAATGTTGAATAAATGTTTAACTTCACTTATCGATGCTTCCGAAGTTTTGGGGGGAATTTGAAAATTTTTGAAAAAAAAGTTTTTCAAATTTTTTTTTTCAAAAAAAGAGGAATTTGGAATGATTTAATCAAAACAGCGAGAACTTTTTCAGCTTTGAAAATTCAAGATTTCTGTATGAAATTTTGGAAACTGTTTAAAATTTCGATTTTTCAAAAAAAATTTTTTTTTTTGAAATTTACGGCTTTTTTCTCTAGATTCAGCAGAAAGTATTGGAATCAGCGAGAATCAATGAAATGATCGAAAAAATAGTTCTAAATCAGATAAGTTTCAAGTTTTTAACAAATTTCAGAAAATTTTGAACTTTCAAAAAAAAATTTTTTCAAAAAATTTAAAAATTTTGCAAAAAGTTTTCGTTTTTATTCTTTTTCAGTAATTCACTTTCAAAAGATTTCCAAACTGTCAGACCGGTTTGAAATTTTTGAAAAAATCGAAAACTTTTTCTTTCTGAAAATTTTTTTTTCTGAAAGTTTTTAAATTTAAAAAAAAAAACTTGTATCACAAAACCTGCAAATCGGTGAGAATTTTAATATCAAGACAATTTCTACTTTCTAAAACTAGAAATTTTCCGAAAAATTCGAACAAAAAATTTCCCAAAAAACTTTTTTTTTTCAAAATTTTCAATTTTCAGAAAACCTAAAATTCTCACAAGCTTTTCTAAATTTTCACCATATCTTATCACTCACCACAATTCCATTTATCCAAGGACAGGTTAGTTTAGATTACTGTAGATGGCTCGGCTCTTCTAGAAATTTCAGAATCAGTTCAGGTGTTCTTCTCTCAATTCAACAATCAGAAGGGCACTCCGCCGTGATTCTTAAAATTCCACTTCGAAAAACCTGCGAATCTAACAGGAGAATACTGTAGGAAATACTATGCAAATGAGTCATTATATACCACCAATTCTGAGGCTCCGCCCCTCTCTTTCTCTTTCTCGAACATTCCAAATCCCAGTGTCTCTGCGTCTCTCCACAAAAGACTAGGCTCCGCCCAGTGTTTTGAATAGTATAAAAGGGGACCCCGGAAGCCTGTTTTCGTCAGATTTATGAAGCGGTACCCCCTGGGAGCTAGAGACCTTCAGACAGCACATTATGGCATTTCAAGTAAGCCCAGAATGTGCGAGAAAAGATCTCTAGCCCCCGGTGGGGGGACACCCACTATTGTACCCTTATTATTCATTCTTAGTATTCCTACAGTAACCCAAAATGGTCTCCTCCCCCCAAAAAAGGGATCTCGAGATGGTAACCGAGGCCCTGCCAAACTGAAAAGACGAGCAGGAACTGGTACCCTCTCGGAATCCCTTTGGGGGAGGGATGGGAATCCTCTACAGTAATCCGAGGTGAGTCCTAAGGATGGTCCCAAAAAAAGGGTCCCCCTGGGGTCTGAAAGTTTTGCATCGGTATGTTTCCATAAAATTTTTTGGAAACCCACGAGCGAAACTTTCAGATCCCGGGGTGGGACCTACAGTATTCCTATTCATCTTACGGTAAGTCAATGTAGCCTACAGTATTCTCTACAAATCTACAGTAACCCAAGCTGAGACTACAGTATTCCTATTCTACCTACAGTAACCCAATGTAGCCTACAGTATTCTCTATGAATCTACAGTAATCCAAAGTATCCTACAGTATTCCTATCCAAAAAACCGTCCTCCTTTGGGGGTCTTCCCGAAGGTTTTGTTTTGAACTGAACACCTCCACCAAAAGTTCAACACAATACCTTTCGGCAGATCCCCTGGGGTGACATCTGACTAGTGAAAGGTCTACAGAGTGAGAGGCCTACAGTGAGAGGTCTACAGGGTCTAGTGAGAGGTCCAAAGTGCTGAAGAGGTCTACAGGTTTACAGGTCAGCAGTGAGAGGTCTACACTGTGAGAGGTCTAACGTAGGAGAGGTTTACAGTGTGAGAGGTCTAAAGTGTGAGAGGTTTACAGTGTGAGAGGTCTATAGTGTGAGGGGTCTACAGAGTCGAGTGAGAGGTCTACAGTGTCGAAAAGGTCTATAGTGTGGGAGGTCTACAGTGTGAGAGGTCTATAGTGTGAGAGGTCTACAGGGACTAGTGAGAGGTCTACAATAAGGGGTCTACAGTGGGAGGTCTACAGTGTGAGAGGTCTACAGAGTCTAGTGAGAGGTCTAAAATGTGAGAGGTCTACAGTGTAAAAGGTCTACAGTAAGAGAGGTTTACATGGTCTAGTGAGAGGTCCAAAGTGCTGAAGAGGTCTACAGGTTTTTTGTCTTCCCGAAGGTTTTGTTTTGAACTGAACACCTCCACCAAAAGTTCAACACAATACCTTTCGGCAGATCCCCTGGGGTGACATCTGACTAGTGAAAGGTCTACAGAGTGAGAGGCCTACAGTGAGAGGTCTACAGGGTCTAGTGAGAGGTCCAAAGTGCTGAAGAGGTCTACAGGTTTACAGGTCAACAGCGAGAGGTCTACAATGTGAGAGGTCTAAAGTAGGAGAGGTCTATTGTGTGAGAGGTCTACAGTGTCTAGTGAGAGGTCTACAGTGAGAGGTCTACAGTAAACCAAGACCAGCTACACTATTCCTATTCAAAAACGGGGTCCCCCTTGGGGTCTGTTGGTCACAGTTGAGATATCTTGAAATGTGTCCAAGATAGATCAACTCGAACCTGCAGACCCCCTGCGGACCCGCCTACTATTCTACTATTCTACAGTAATTCAAGGTGAGTGAGCTACAGTACTCCTATTAGCGGGTCCCCTTTTGGGATCTCATGATCTTCAATGTTTGCTTCTTGGCATTCAAAAATAAGGAATGGAACATTGGGGAAGATCATGAGATCCCGGGTGAGCGACCATGTTTTCTACAGTATTCCTAAAACAAGATCTGCAGGTATTCACTACAGTATTCCTATATCCACCGAACAGGGTCCCCCTGGGATTTGAGATTGTGGTTGGCGGTTTTTTTTTGGTAGATCAAAAAAAAACGCCTCCATAACCTCGAACCCCAGATGAGGGACCCCAAGGTGAGCCTACAGTATTCCTAGAACTACAGTATTCCTGAAACTACAGTATTCCTGGAACTACAGTACTCCTCCTATTAGCAGGGGTCCCCCTGGAATCTGTTGCGTCGTTCATGAGCACTTCTGAAACTGACAAACTCAACAAATTCAGAAGTAGCATGGATGAGCAAAAGATATCGGGGGTTGGAGACCGAAAGTAAGATCTGCAGGTATTCGCTACAGTATTCCTGGGACTACAGTATTCATGAAACTACAGTATTCAAAAAGAAAGGGCCCCCTGGGATCTTCAATTCGACCTCTTGTATTTCATGAAAAACATGATAATAGTGATATACAGAGAACGAACTGAAGACCCCTGGAATGGAGACCCCTACAGTAATCCTCATATTCCTATACGATAATAAGGACCCCCTGGGTCTTGAGGTTCTGGATATCTTTTTTCTGAAAACCACACTAATAACATTAGAAAAGTAACCCAGAATTTCAAGTCCAGGGTGAGTGAGGGACCTCCCCATAATCTAAGGTAAGCTACAGTAATCGTAGTACTACAGTAACCCACCGACAAAAAACAAATGGACCCGTGGTGAGACCCACCTACAGTAACCCTTTTCAGGCTCTCGCCGACACATATCGGAGTTGAACACTCAAAAGTAAGATCTGCAGGCGGAAAATCACTGAAAACTGACGAAAAATAAGGTTTTGAGTGGTCTGCTAGCTCAAAAGCTGTAGTTTGTAGCCCAGCAGACCAATGGCCGGCGTTGGTCTGCTATCTCTCGGCGTGTAGTTTGTAGTCTAGCAGACCAACGTGTGCCAAGGTGAGCTATCTATCAATTTCAACATATTAAAAAATGCATTTCATGGCACGATAAGTGAAAAGCAATTGGAAAAAATCCAGAAAACAAAAGCGACATTTTTTACAAGAGAAAATAATAGAATCTCTAGTGAAAATGAATACTGAAATTGAAATTTTTTTGTGGAAATTTTTGCAAAACAATCATGGTTTCGATAGTCGCTGCCAACGTTGTGGTGGCCAGACGATGTGCGTGGCGCGTCCTTTGACGAGCGCGGCGGAGACCTGGAAATTGAAAAATTCATAGTGAAACTGAGAAATTTTTATTTAAAATTTACTGAAATCCAAAAAGAATCATGAAAAATGAGCTGAAATACACGAAGAATGAGTGAAATCGAGAAATTTTGTGTTGGTCTGCTAAACTACAAACTACAAGAATGGAAATGGCAGACCAACGCCGCAAACAACGTTGGTCTGCTAGGCTACAAACTACACTTTCGAGATAGCAGACCCAAATCATTTTCCAACCGTTTTTCTTGGTTATCCTCTCTAAAAACCACATTTTCAAGCGCCTACCGGTCCATAGACGTTACTATCATGTCGGTGCTCCGGATTGTCGCCCTCCATCCAATAGTGTCCCTTCGTGATCTCGGTCAACCAGTCGGGATGCGTCGTCGGACGTACTTGTTGATTCTCGACGGCTGTGACCCGCTTGATATGCACAGCGTTCTTGTCACGAGGAGAGCTGGAAAATTTGGCGCGAAATTCAACAATTTTCAGAATTTTCTTTTTTGGAAATTTTTTCGTCTACTCTTTCTGGTTAGAATTCATCATTTGTACACTTTTGACTCTCTCAAATTTCGATTTTTCTACTCAAAATTGTCTCGAAACCTACGTAAAAGTGAGAATCGTGCCCGCCGAGCACTTGTGCAGATTCCACGTCGAGCACCAGACGATATCGCGTTTCCACCAGCGAGCGTCGCCTCCGTCTAGTGTCGGTTGCATTGAGTTGCCTAAAATATGTAATAATTTGAAAAAATCTGTGCAAAAATCCAGAAAAATGACGCATTTTGAGCTAAAAATCATCAACTTTGGACGACTTTGAGGTGTTGGGTCTGCTAGACTACAAACTACAGTTCAGAGCTAGCAGACCAATGCTGGCGTTGGTCTGCTAGACTACAAACTACACTCTAGAGCTAGCAGACCAATGCCGATCTGGGCCTGCTAAACGTTTGGCGAGATAGCAGACCAACACTGGCCTACCACCGTTGGTCTGCTATACTACAAACTACACGACGGGAGATAGCAGACCAACGCCGGCATTGGTCTTCTGGGCTACAAACTACAATTTTTGAGCTAGCAGACCTATTTCAACCTCGTTTTCGATCAATTTTCGGTCGTTTTGAATGGTTTTTGGCTCGAAATGGCTCAAATTTCCCGATTTTTCCTTGGTTTCCACTAACCAACAACGCTTGCCGGATATCCAACCACATCGAAGACCGTAATAATGGCACACCCGCCGACACCGTATCTTATCAATTTTCGGGCGACTCCCATTTCGCGATTTCTGAATGGATTTTTCGGCGGAAATTCAAAAATTTTAATAAAGATTAGGTATGAAAGAAGTTTTAAAACTTTAAAACTTGAGGAAAAATCAAACTTCTAGTAGCGTTTTATTTCTGACAGGAAGCGAGAAAGCTTTGAAAAATTCACAAGATAGTTAGTAACAAAAAATCGGGCTGTTAGAAAGTTCTAGCGAGAAAGAAGACCGGCTAAAAAAATTTTTTTCAGTGAACTGGAATTAAAAGTGGGCGGAGCTTTGCAAATATGGCCAATGGAGAGGGGAACTGACTAGAGGGGGACAACTGGTAAAAAAGGGGGAAAAATACAGAAAATTTACATCATTGAAATCTTGAAATCTATTCACATCACAACACAATTCTTAGTGCCGCTCGTCTCCTTTCGTTCCTGCGATCCACGTGGCGTCACATTCTGATGCGTTTTTTGAATTCCAGATGACGTCGTGGCTCTAGACGTTGGTGCTGCTCCAGAAGTGGACGGAGCTTCGAGCTCAGTCGAAGACGGGTGCTCCAAAGCTTCGACGCCGACTTCTGGCACATGCTCGAAGTCGTCTTGATGCTCAAATGTGGAGTGGATTACTGTGGATGCGGTGGCGCCAGTGGAGGATGGTGTAGCCGCCGCCGCCGGCGGTGGGATTGGTCTGAAAAATTGGTCTGCTAGACTACAAACTACAAGATTTGGAGATAGCAGACCGAAACTTTTTTCGATCAGTTTTGGTCTATTTTTGCTCGAAATTCATCATTTCTGAGAGAACTAGGGTCAAAATTCTCATTTTTTGTCGATTTTAACACCGAAAAACTCCGAATCTCACTTGAAATTGTTGAAATCTCCGTTGACAAAAATCGAGTCTCCATCTACACTGCTGAATGTCTCCCACACGATTTGCGGCTCATCGGCGAGACCCTCATCGGATACCAGTTTGAAGATCTCGTTCTGCAAGAATTTCGATGATTCGCGGCTCAAAACGCACCGATTTTTTCCGAATTTCGGCTCCAAAAAACGCACCCGTCGCTTGTGAATCGTCGAAAAGTGGTTATTCTGAAACACGACCGCAATATCGCCGTCCTTCATCGTCTGTACCAGCGAGGCCAGCCCTTGGAACGTGATCTGACTCAACGTGTCCTCGTGGAACGCTTTGATGATCTGCGTCTCCACGGTCTCGTCGTCCGCGCACATTTTCTCGGTGAGCTCGTTGTAGCTGAGTCCCTCGATCAGCTTGCATTGGTCGGGAAACTGCGGGTCGGGTAGCCAGACGTGGTAGAGCCTCACGTTGACCAGGTCGAATAGCGAGAGGGCCGGCGTGAACTCAAAGACGTCGACGCCGCTGAAAATTTGGTAAAGAATGAGCCATTTTGAGTCAAAATGCATTCAAAACGACCAAAAATTGATCAAAAAGGAGGTTGAAATCGGTCTGCTAGCCCCGGAATTGTAGTTTGTAGCTTAGCAGACCCATACCAGTGTTGGTCTGCTAATGTTTTCCTGTAGTTTGTAATCCAGCAGCCCATTGCCGGCGTTGGTCTGCTAATTCTCGCCGTGTAGTTTGTAGTATAGCAGACCAACGGTGGAAGCCCGCATGTCGGCATTGGTCTGCTAGCTCAAAACTGTAGTTTGTAGTCTAGCAGACCCACACGAGCTTTGGTCTGCTAGTGTTTTTCTGTACTTTGTAGTCTAGCAGACCTACGAGCGCATTGGTCTGCTAATGATTTTTCTTGTAGTTTGTAGTCTATTTAGCTGACACAAATCGAAAATCGTTCATTTTCGACCATTTTGCATGATTTTTTGTGGATTTTCTTCATTTTTCTATCATTTTTCGACATTTTCTCACCTAAATTTCACATTTACATCCAGCCCATCCACGAGTTTCGGCATCAAATCCATGACTGCGTCCACATTACTCTGGTACACCTTTTTGCTGGTCTCATCCGCTGGTTCTTGTTTTATGATTCCATTTGCCAATAGTTCTATCAGCTCGGAGGAAGTTAGTACATATTTGGAGGCCAAGACGATCTTTCCTGGAAATTTTTGAGATTTTCGGATTTTGAAAAAAAAGTTTTGGATTTTTTGTTTCGGAAAATGTTAGAATTTAAGTTTTTTCTGGGTCAAAATTCACCGCTGAATTCAAAATCATGACTTTAAAGTCATAAAATGCGTCCGAACCTTTCAAAACCAATGCGTTGATGATGGCAATTAGGGGGCAGGGTCCGTTGGCGTTCTGGGTCACTATTTGATACTCGATCGGACCGAAGCGGATTTTTTTGGTCTGAAAATCAACATTTTGATATGAAAATGGTGAATATTCGAGATAATAAAGAAACTTTGAATATTTTCGTCAAGTTTGATATTTTTGAAAATGTGAAAAACTTGAATAAGTTTTTTCGAGATTTTTTTCTTCAATTTTCAGTCTTTTTTTTATGATTGGAAGAGCCTTGAAACGATTTTAAAGTTCCGAAATCACTTAGAATCTCAAAATTTCTACTAGAAATTTTTTCAATATTTTTGTTTCATTTTTTCTCGATTCTCCCCCTTTATTGACCTTGAAATACTTGCGGTTCTCTTCTGCAGCCGTCGATGCTGACGTTTCAGCGATGATCTCCGGTTTCTCGGTCTGAAAATTCGAGATATCGATTTTTCTAGAATTCGCTCGGTTTTCATTCTTTTCTTCCTCTTTTTCTGAAAATTCTCGGCCAAAAACACTCACTTTTCCGGAACCCTCCACATTCTCCACGATTTCCGGCACTTTCGCGGCGTCGCTGCTCATGGCGCTCTCTCTCTATAGACAAGGAAAAGAGAGATGGCCAAGGTGTTTGTTGCGCGTGGGATCTGGTGTTTTGGGGTACGCAGGCGCCGGAACCGACGACAGAATGCACAGAATGAGGACATTAGCACGTGAGGGTGTCTTCTTGTGTTGGCGGGACTGTATTTTTGTAATAATGATCGATATTTTTGGTTTTTTCGAGGTTTCGTAGGTTTAAAGGTGTCTAGAATTCGAATTTGAAAGCCAAAACCTATTAAAATCAAGTTTAAGTTGAGAATTTTGCTTCTCAAAGTTTCCTAACTTTCAACAAGCCTCTTTTTCATGTTTCTAGACCGATTTGACTCGATTTTCTCATATTTCACACTCCGAAAGTCCTAATTCATCATCTAAAACTCTCCAATTTCCAGCCAAATGCAAGATCTGGTGAACTCGTTCAAAAGTGTCGCGCTGTCCGTCGGCGAGACGTTCACCCCCGTCCTCAAAGAGTCGAAATTCCGCGAGACCGGCGTGCTGACTCCGGAAGAGTACGTCGCGGCGGGCGATCATCTCGTGCATCACTGTCCCACGTGGAAGTGGTCCACCGCTTCGGACCCCTCCAAATGTCGGTCGTTTCTGCCAGCCGACAAGCAATTTCTGATCACTCGAAACGTGCCGTGTCATAAGCGGTGCAAGCAGATGGAGTACGATGAGAAGTTGGAGAAGGTTCGAGAAAATTTGAGAAAAATCCGTTGATTTTGACCCAAAATCGGCAGAAACTGATGATGGGTCTGCTAGACTACAAACTACAGTTTTGAGCTAGCAGACCAATGCCGCTTGCGGGCTTTCACCGTTGATCTGCTATACTACAAACTACGAGGCGAGAATTAGCAGACCAACGCCGATTTGGGCCTGCTAAAAGTATTTTCCACCTTGGGTCTGCTATACTACAAACTACACGGCGAGAATTAGCAGACCAACGCCGATTTGGGCCTGCTAAAAGTATTTTCCACCTTGGGTCTGCTATACTACAAACTACACGGCGAGAATTAGCAGACCAACGTCGGCAATGGTCTGCTGGGCTACAAACTACAAATCCGGGGCTCGCAGACCGAATTCAACCTCGTTTTCGATCAATTTTCGGTCGTTTTGAATGCGTTTTGACTCAAAATGGAGCATTGGCCAGCTGATTTCAGCCCAAATTTTTCAAAATTCCTGCCATTTTTTCCTCCCAAAATTGCTCATGCCTAAAATTTGCAGATCATCAACGACGACGAGGGCGAGTATGCCACTGGCGAGGAGAGCGGATGGGTCGACACGCATCACTATGAGAAGGAGAAGGAGGTGGTGGAGGTGAATCGGTGTAAATCAAAATTATGGAAATTCCCGCCAAAAGTCAAAAGAAAATGCGCTCTACTAGACTTTTGCCATAACTCGCTTCAGAATGGTCCAAATCGACTGAAATCGATCTAAAAATGATTCCAGTGGGGATTTGCATAATATGACAGAAAAGACGGAAAAAATTGACCAATTCTGAAAAAATCGAGGAAACTGCGCTCTAATGCACTTTTTACATAACCCTCCAAAAGCTTGGCCAGATCGACTGAAAATGATCTCAATCGACTTGAAAAGTATTCTAGAGTCTTTTCCATTCATTTCTGACCCATTCCACGTCTACAATGCAAATGCGCTCCACTGAACTTTTCGTCATAACTTGCTCCAAAAAGGCTCGAATTGGCTGAAAATTCTCACAAATTCTCTGTAAAGTGTCACAAACTGAAAAATCGAAGTTTCAGGCTCCCTCCACCACGACAACTGCCGCCCACGCACCACCACCACCAGCCGTCTCCAACAACGATGACGACGACGATAGCGACGGGGAGGCACTCGACCTGGACGATCTCATCGAGTCGGGAGCGCTGGATTCAGATGACAACGACGACGATCCGGCGCGGTTCGTGGAGGCTCGCGTGGCTCCGGCGGCGGCACCGTCCGCGTCTGGAGACGTTGGAGGAGGCGGAGCGGATTTGGAGAAAATCCGCACCTATGATCTACACATTTGCTATGACAAGTTCTATCAGGTGAGTCGAGGGAGCTGAAAAATTGATAATTTTTGACCAATCATGATGCAAGTGCGCTCTACCGAACTTTTCGCTGAAACTTGGCTCCGGATAGTGGGAATCACTCCAAAACCGTTCTAAAGCGCCATACAAGTACTTTCGACCAATTTCAAGCATCCAACAACGCAAATTCGCTCTACCGAGCTTGGACCCTAACTCATCTTAAAATAGCCCATTTTCGCTGTAGAAAATTCCAAAAAAACGTGTTTTCAGGTGCCCCGTCTCTTCCTGATGGGCTACGACGAGAACCGCCGCCCGCTGACCGTCGACCAGACCTATGAGGACTTCTCCGCGGACCACTCGAACAAGACGATCACAGTGGAGACGCAGCCGTGTGTGGACCTCCAGATGCCGACGGTGCACCCTTGCAAGCACGCGGAAATGATGAAGCGGCTCATCACACAGTACGCCGAGTCGGGAAAAGAGCTGGGCGTGCACGAGTACCTCTTTCTGTTCTTGAAGTTCGTCCAGGCCGTCATTCCGACCATCGAGTACGACTTCACCAGAGCCATCAAGTTGTGAAGTGTTGTTGCATTCTTGCTCTATTGATAATTGTTTTTTTTTGGCTCTCAAACTGATATATTCCCTCCTATTGTTGCTCTATTGACAATTGAGCGTTTCTAGATTCTTATTAGGCTCCGTTTGTCTAATAGAGCACCTTTGGAAAATTGCCTTTTCATTTTGAATTTTACCTCCTTTTTTCCTGTAAATGAAGTGTTTTTTGTGACCTACTTCTCAATTTTTCCATTTTTCCCCGTTGATTTCCTCTCAAAATCCCGTTTTTTCATCAAATTCGCGAATATTCGCATCGAAAACCCTTTTTCAAACGTCCCGCCACTTATCTCCCTACTCTACCTCAAAGGCACACAAGCCAAATGGCACCCGCGGGTCTCGCCACGAAAGAATTTTCAGTGCCGTCAGGCGCGTCGCGTGCGTTCGAAACTCGGCGCGTCGCGTGTCTCTCGGCGCAATTCAACACACACAGGAATCGTGTGACGACGAAAATCACCGGGAAATTTCCAGATTTTTGCGGATTTTTCGACGAAAAAAATTGAAGAATTGCTTCGATAATATGACGGACGGCTCGATGGACATTGACGCGATGCTGGACGGACCGTTGGAGGCGGCCAAGCAGGTAGGGCATCGAAAGGATTTTCCGTTAAATTTGATGCAATTTTTTTGTTTTTTTTTGCAGGAAAGAGACCAAAATCGACAGCGATCATCGCCGGCGAGAAGCAGCAATCGATCGAGGTAGGCTGGGATATCGAATTTTTCAATTTTTTTTCGAAAATTTTGGGACCAAAAATTCTAGAATTTTCTTTTCAAGTTCCCAAACTATGACTCGTTGTGGATTTAGAGACACGTCTGCGGGATGAAGTGCATGTGCAGCACTAGCCGAGGGAGCCCCACCTACAACTATATAACGCTGGTTCGTTTCCAGTATGGAAAAAGAGAAAGGCCCTGAGCACTGATTTTTTCGCCGTTTTCAGAGTCAGATATACGTCGAAAACGGAAAACTCGCCGAAAACTCGTCGAAAATTCCATCGAAAATTGCAGAAAAATGAACCCCCCAAAAACCGCCCCCGTATTTTTCAGATCTCGCTCCAGGGACAACAGATCCAAGAGGAGTCGCTCGCGCAGTCGCGATCGTCGCGACACCATGAAGCGCCGCTCCAGAAGCAGAAGCCGCGACCGGCGACAACAACAACGGAGACGGACGCCGAGCCGTGATGATCGACGACGGAGCCGTAGCAAGGATCGCGGAGGACAACGACGACGATCGAGGCAAGGAAATCATCGTCGTCGGGGACGGAGAAATCGATGAGAAAAATGGGGGAAATATGAGAAAGAGAGGAAGAGAGATATGGAAAGAAGGGAGGGGATTTCTTTTTCAGGATTTTTCAGGCCCAAAATCATCCCGAAGCTTCCGAGCCAAACAGCCCACGGCCTCCAGTCCTCTGATCTCCTTACTTTTCTCTTGAATTCTTTATTGATTGAAAATCGAAAAGAAAAGTCACTTTTTTTTCCGGATGTCATTTCATGACTTTTAATCTCATTTTAAGCTCTTTACCCGGCTGAAATTCTCAGTTTCGGCCCCATTTTCCCACTTTCTAAGGCTAGAAATCGATTTCTAGCTCAATTTTCCAGCTCTTCGGCTGAAAATCTTGAGTTCTAGACCAAAAATCGAGTTTCTAGCTGGAAAACTAGGATAGCTAGGCTAAAAGTAGAGTTTTTAGAGCTCAAATTGTTTTGTGAGCTTCTGAACCCGAAAAATAAGTTTGAGATCGATTTTCGAACTTTCCAGTCCGAAAAAAGCAATTTAGTCCAAAAATTAAGCTCCTACAAGCCCCGCCCCCATTTCTTATCGAAAGAAGAAAAAAAAATCAAATTTTTTGACTTGAAATTGTTCATAAATCCCGCCTTTTCAGATCTCGCTCCCGCGACAACCACCGTCGCCGCTCACCACCACGCCGTCGTGATCGTCGATCGCCGGCACGTCGTTCGCCGCGAAGAAGTCCGCCGAGAAGTAAGGAAATTATCATCGGTTTTCGATTTGGAAGAAAGTTCTGAAATCGAGGGAAAAATCGGTTGAAAATGACCCAAAATTCAGTGGAATTGGTCAAAGCTCCGCCCACTCAATGACCCTGAAAAGCGGGATGAACTGGTGGAAGACAAGCCAAAATGCTTGATAAGCACTGCTTTTTGGCAGATTCCGAATTCTGTCAAACCAATCTCACTTTTCCGTGCCCCGCCCTCCAGAAATTGCTTTTGACACCCAAACCCCGCCTACCCTAATAAATACATCATTTTTCCAGGCCGCCTTCCTGGCCCCGAACGCCGCGACGTGATGCCGTTCAACCCGCGTCACTCACCGCCGAAGAACGCGAAACTCGAGTTGTCGGCGGAGGAGCGCGATCAGCGCACACTGCTCATCATGCAGATCGCGCGAGACACCCGTCCACGCGATCTCGAGGAGTTCTTCTCGTCCGTGGGCGCCGTGCGCGACGTCCGCATCATCACCGACTCGCGGACCGGACGAAGCAAGGGCATCTGTTATGTGGAGTTTTGGGACGAGGAGAGCGTACCGTTGGGACTGGCGTTGAACGGGCAGCGGCTGATGGGCGCGCCGTTGCAGATTCAGGTGAGCAATGAATGGCTTAGAAATCACAAAAGCTAGAGGAAACCGCTCATTTCAAGCTCTAGAATGACCAAGAAATCAAATTTCCAGAGAAATCCCGTGTTGACCTCAAAATGACCTAGAAAACGCTCATTTTGAGCTGACCTAGTTTAGGCTGTATGACCTAGTTTAGGCTGTATGACCTAGTTTAGACTGTATAAAGACCAAATCATGACAAAAAGAACCCCCGTTTACAGAGAACCTGTGCCGAGCGTAACCGTGCCGCCAACTCGTCGGTGGCCTCAACCCTCGGATTCGTCGCTTCTGGAGCCAAGGGACCCGCTGCGGTGCTCGTCGAGAATCTCCATCCGCGGATCGACGATAAGATGCTGCGAGACGTGTTCGACGCGTTCGGACGCATCGAGAAGCTCGACATGGACAAGGAGCCGAACGGCGAGAATCATGGCTTTGCAATTGTGACGGTAGGTGGAAGCAGCGATGAGTGTCCTTGTTTCACGGCTGAAAATGCTTCAGAATGACCCAAAATTGATATTTTTCGGCTCAGATGCTCTAGAAAGACCTAAAATTGATGGAACTCATTCAAAATCATGTAAAATTTCAGTTCCGCAACATGGAAGAAGCGCAGAAGGCGTGCGAACAACTCAACAACTTCGAAGTGGCCGGCCGTCAAATGCGACTCTCCATCAAGCAGGAGAATCCCGCGCACCAAGCTCCCAAACAATCCGGCCGGAAAGAGGAGGCCTCCATTCATCAGCGATCGCTCGACGACGTCGGCGATCGACAGGGCTTCTCGCTGGGCGCCGGCGGTCGACAGCAACTGATGGCGAAGCTCGCGCAAGGCACCGGCTCGGGCATGGAGCTAACGCAGCACGCGCAAATGGCCGCACAGGCGCACGGCGCACAGCAGATACCGTCGATTGCCACGCAGTGCTTCCTGCTGTCGAACATGTTCGATCCGTTGAAGGAGACCGAGCCGAACTGGGATCACGAAATCAAGGAGGACGTCATCGAGCAGTGCGCGCAACACGGCGGCGCTCTGCACGTGTTTGTGGATAAAGGATCCGAGCAGGTGGGTGGACATTGAAATGGGTCTGCTAAACTACAAACTACAAGACTTGAGATAGCAGACCAACACGATTCGGGGACCTTGGGTCCTTTTTCTCAGGCTCCAATTCCCAAAATTGTTCCAAGAAGACTTATCTCTAAATTTTGAACCAAAAATCAACAAAATCTGCCGAAACTGGTGATGGGTCTGCTAGACTACAAACTACAGTTTTGAGCTAGCAAACCTATGCCGACTTGCGGGTTTCCACCGTGGGTCTGCTAGACTACAAACTACGCGGCGAGAATAAGCAGACCAATGCCGACTTGGGCCTGCTGAACGCATTGGCGAGCAGACCAATGCGGGCTTCCACCGTGGGTCTGCTAGACTACAAACTACACAAATTGAGATAGCAGACCAACACGATTTTTGGCCGTTTCCATCTGTTTTGGCTCGTTTTTGTCAGGCTACAAATCACATAACTGTTCCGAGAAGACCCCAAACCCATCAATTTCAATTTTTCCAGGGCAACGTCTACGTCAAATGCCCATCCATAGCGATCGCGCATCAAGCGGTCAGCGCGCTCCATGGCCGATGGTTCAGCGGGAAGGTGATCACGGCGAACTACGTGCCGGTGAACTCGTACCACGATCTGTTCCCTGATGCCATACACACCAGACTGGCGCTTAACACCCGCGCTGGCGTCGGCGGTGCTGGACAGATTCCGACGATGATGGGGGCGCAGGCCATGGCTAATGTAAGTGGGCTTAAAATTTCAGGCAATTTTGAGCTTTGCAGGGCCATAAAAATGGTCATTAACCTCTTGCTTTTTTCAGGGCTACACCTACGGAATGGTCGCTGGACAAGGAGCACCTCCAGCTGGAGCCCTACCGCCACAGCCAGCATCGTATGGTGGTGGAGCACCGGGCAACGGTGGATACTATTAATCCTTCTACTATGAAAATTGTCCAATCTCAATTCTTCTCTCCGATACACATGATCCTCCTGTCCCCCCGTTTTTCTCTCATATTTTTACACAAAAAAAAAACAATTTTTCGTCTCAACTTTTAAAAAATTGCGATTGTCCCCTTTCTTGAAATTTGTTTCTGTTCTTGTTTTAAATTATCCTCCCCCTCCTCCCTATCAAATTTAATAATCCACAAATGATGATGATAATGATGTTGATGTTGTCTGACATTCAAACACGTCGATACAATAAAGAATTGCTTTGAAACGACTAAAAAACAACCTGGAAATCAGCAAAAGTTTCGGAAATTTGAAGGATGGGAATCTGAATTTAAACTGCCGCGCAGGGACAATGCGAGTGCGCTCCGTCGAGCATCTTTTTTCTTTTTTTTCCACTCGATTTTTGCTTCGTTTCCACTCGTTTTTCGTCGATTTTTCTCGTTTTTTTTTTCTATTTTTAGCAGAATTTTTTAAATTTCAGAATGCGGGCGTCCTCTTCGTCCTACAACGACGAAATTTGCCGCTATTTTGCCAACGGAATCTGCTCAAAAGGGAACTCTTGCAAGTGAGAGAATCATAAAAAACTAGAAAAAAACGTAAATTTTTATTGATTTTCAGATTCAAACACGACGAAAAAGTACGCAGCGAGTATGTGTGCCAGTTCTTTTTGGCTGGAAAGTTCGTTTTTTGAAAATTGAAAAAAAATTCAAAAAATTTATTTTTTTGAAAGTTGTGAAAAATTGTGAAATCTAACTGACGATTGATGAGTTTGCGGATAAAAAGCTTTTTACTTGATTGTTAGAGTGAAAAAGCTCGGAAAAATGATTTTATAAATAATAAAAATTTTCGAAAATTTTTTTTTTCGGTTTTTCAGTCACTTCCTATTATGACTCATTGCAAACCTCAAACTTATTCAAATCTCCCACAAAAAAAACAACCGAAAAACAATTTTTTTCACCACCTCCCAGTTCCAGATGCTCATTCGGTCACACGTGTCGCTTCAAGCATCAGCGACCCCAGACGACGTCTTCTGGACCCTCGTCGTCCTCAACACTTGGCCCCTCATCCCAGCCATCGACCTTTTCAACACCACGTATCCGTCCGGTCCGGCTGGAGAAGCCCGGGTTGAATGTGAAGGCAGAGGAGTTCGTGCCGAGTTGGCTAAAGGCCGAACCAAAAGAGGTCAAAATGAGTGGTAAGGAATGAAAGTAGGCCTAAAAATGACTCAAAACCCTGAAAAATCGACAAAAAACGACCCGAAAACCTTGAAAATTCACTGAAAATGGTCAAGAATGACCAGCACTGATGTTGGTCTGCTATCTCCACTTTTGTAGCTTGTAGTATAGCAGACCCAAATTTATTTTTCCAGGCACAGGAATATCCTACGCTGCCGCCGCCGCAGCCAGTGCACCCATCTCCAAAGACACAATGTCCTCGCTCAGCCAGGACGTAGCGTCGCGAATGATGTGCCCCTATCACGAGACGAACGGAGACTGCAACCGAAAGGACGGCGATTGTCCGTTTGCTCACGGCGACCTGTGCGATATGTGCAATCAGTACAGCCTTCATCCCACCGATGCGGAGTTGAGGGAGCGCCATCGCGAGGTGAGAAGTCTACTGAGAACGTTCTAGGTGGCCCTCAAGGAACCCTTGGTTGGCTAAAAATCGAAAATTCGGCGAAAAACGACCCGAAAATGTCGAAAATCCATTGAAAATGACCCAGAATCAATATAGGTCTGCTATCTCCATTTCTGTAGTTTGTAGTATAGCAGGCCGACGTTGTGCTGCTTTCTTTAGGCAAGCGCCACGTTGGTCTGCTAATTCCCCAAGTGTAGTTTGTAGTTTAGCAGACCCAAGTGGAAAATTCGCCGCAGTCCGCAATTGGTCTGCTAATTCCACGAGTGTAGTTTGTAGTTTAGCAGACCCAAGTGGAAAACTCGCCGCTGCCCGCGATCGGTCTGCTAATTCCACGAGTGTAGTTTGTAGTTTAGCAGACCCAAATGGAAAATTAGCCGCCGCCCGCAATTGGTCTGCTAATTCCACTTCTGTAGTTTGTAGTTTAGCAGACCAAAGTGAAAAAATCGCCGCAGCTTGCAATTGGTCTGCTAATTCCACGAGTGTAGTTTGTAGTTTAGCAGACCCAAGTGGAAAACTCGCCGCAGTCCGCAATTGGTCTGCTAATTCCACGAGTGTAGTTTGTAGTTTAGCAGACCAAAGTGAAAAAATCGCCGCAGCTTGCAATTGGTCTGCTAATTCCACGAGTGTAGTTTGTAGTTTAGCAGACCCAAGCCGAATTTATCTCATTTTCACTCGTTCTTCCTTCCAGAGCTGCCTGCAAAACCATCAAGACGAAATGGAGCGCGCCTTCCTACTTCAAGAGTCCGCCAAAAAAGTGTGCGGCATCTGCCTAGAGTGCATCGTCGAGAAGAACCTGCGCTTCGGCATCCTCAACGGCTGCCGTCACTGCTTCTGTCTGAGCTGCATTCGCGAGTGGCGCACGCGCGACCTTCAGGACCAGAACATGGTGACGAAGACGGTGCGATCGTGTCCCGAGTGCCGTCAGCACTCGGACTACGTGATTCCGTCGCTGTTCTGGGTGGAGCAGGGCAGGGAGAAGGAGACGCTGATCGCGATGTACAAGGATAATATGAAGTCGAAGATTTGCAAGTACTACTCGTCGGTGAGTCCCGAAATTGTTGCAGGATCGTTATTCATTTTTCAGACCGACAATGCTCGCGGACAGTGCAAGTTCGGGAATAAGTGCTTCTACAAGCATCAGCGACCCGATGGGACCATTGACCCAGGTGAGAAGAGGACCTGAAAATGGTGAAAATCTCTGAAAAATGGAGCCCAAATGGTGAAAATTGAAGAAAAATGACTCAAAAACGGTGAAAATCGAGAAAAAATGACCCAGAAAAGTTGGTCTGCTATTGCTTCTCTGTAGTTTGGAGTCTAGCAGACCACGCCGGTGTTGGTCTGCTAATTCTCGCCATGTAGTTTGTAGTATAGCAGACCAACGGTGGTAGGAAACGTTTAGCACATTGGTCTGCTAATTCTCGCCGTGTAGTTTGTAGTATAGCAGACCAACGCTCGCATTGGTCTGCTAGCTCCAGATTGTAGTTTGTAGCTTAGCAGACCAACACTTCAAACTCGCTCAAATCTGATGGTTTTTAGCCCACAATGCCTCAAATTTCTTATAGTTTTCTCGCCTCATAATCCAGCAACCACCACTGTGCCCTCAAATGTTCCGCATTTTTCAGGCAGAGCTCCACACGCCCGTCGTCAACCCCGTCTCGTCGAGTTCATCTTCCCGCAAGAGTTTGACTACTACTCATCGTCGGACGAGGACGCGGACGACGGCGGCGGCGCGCCCATCCGAAACGTTCCGTATTCGCGTGCGCGTGCCGAGCGCGAGGCCGAGATGCAGGCGTTCGCCGACGACATCGGCATAAGCAACTTTCAGGATCAGTTCTACGCGGCGATGCGGATCATGATCCGCGAGGCGCAGCAGCGCGGACACGGAGCATTTGGAGGAGGCAGTCCGTCTGGAGGGAGTCCGTATCTAGAGAGACGATATGAACGATATGAGGATAGACCTCGTCAAGAGCCAGATTCTGAGGACGGACCTCTATCCGAGGAAGATTGATTTTTGATTTTCCTCCTTGCTAGAAAAAAATTGAGCTGCTTTCCTCCTTTGTGTTATTTTTGAAGCTCCGCCCTCTTTTTAAACATGATTTTTTTTTCTCTTAACTTATCGCTTTACCTAGAGCCATTCACCCCAACCCGCCCAGTGCTTTCTTACCACCCCCACCACACATCCCGATTGTGTTATTGCTACTAATACGTGCGCCTTGTTTCTCTTTTTTCTCGCTCTCTCTTTTTCGAGTTTTAATATGACTGTATTCGCTTTTCTAGAATTGTGACAATGAAGATTTTACTTGGGAAGAAAATGAAAAAGAATTGTTGAAGTCCCTGAAATGGAAGGTTCGTTGTTGCGAGAGTCCCTTGAATTTGGGGCTTTTTCTTGAGTATTTGTAGACGAGAAAAAAAAGGTATTTGGGTTTTCGTGTCGAGACCCAATACATCTAAAACTTTCAAATCCAGTCGAGAGTAGGCTCGCCTTAAAGCTCAAATTGTGACGATCTCAAAACAAAAAATTTCATGAAATTCGAGCCAAAATCCACGCAGTTACAGTTGTTTTTTTTATGTTTTCGTGTCGAGACCCAAAATTTAGAAACTTTTTCAAATCTAGTCGTGTGTATACTCATTTTGAAGCACTCATCGCAAGGATTCCAAAACTGTATTTTGCATAAAATTTGAATGAAAACTGACCGAGTTATGGTAGGTTTTATGTTTTCGTGTCGAGACCCCAAATTTTAAAACTTTCTCAAATCCAGTCATAAGTATACTCATTTTAAAGCTCGTCTTGCAAGGATTCCAAAACTGTATCTCTCACACAATTCGAATGGAAACTGCTCAAGTTACATAAATTTTTCAGTTTTCGCGTCGAGACCCAAAATTTTGAAACTTCTTCAGACCCAGTCATGCGTATACTCATTTTGAAGCATGTCTCACGCTGAATTCAAATCTGTCAAAGTTTTTAAGATTTCATTCAAACCCCTCAAGTTACATGACATTTTTCAGTCAATATATGTACTCCCTGAATTTCGACCCCGACAAACTGGTCGCCCAGTGTGTGGACATCATCCGAAAGGAGACGGATGCACCGCTGGCAAAATGCGATAATGCACTATTCGATGTGCTCAAAGCGCTGAAACCACATTTCGGGTGAGCTTTGGAGAATTTCCCCGGGAAAAGTCAAAATTTCAAATCTTCAAAAAAAAAATTTTCCAGGGACTCTGAAAACTTTTCAACTCTTCTGGAAGCGTCTAAAATCTACAAAGTAGACATTGACACGTGTTACGATCGACAAATATTGGAGGAGAAGGCCTCGAGGCTCTTCGACATTTTTCAGGAGAAACAAGAGGTTGGAACTTTCCCCAAAACCAAGAGAAGCAAATTCGAAATCAGCGCGTTGAGAGCTCTCGAAAAAGTATAAACACGAGTATGCTCCGCCCACTTTGAGTTTTGGGGTCTGTTAGGGTCCTAGACCCCAAAAATCGAATTGGGCGGAGCCTAGTCGTGTTTATACTCATTCGAAAGCTCTTGACGCGCCTGATTTGAATCTGAGCACAGTTTTCAAAAAATGTGACTGGTTAAAATACAGTAAGCCAATCAAAAGTTTTCAGTTGAGCTACTCCGCCGAACAAGACGATGAGGCAATCTGCACCGAGCTGGTTGCATTCTCCGATATCATCGTAAGTTACTTTTTTTTGCCTTGAAAGTTTCTATCAATTTTTTTTCCAGAAAAAGACTGACTCTCGAATTCCGTTGGCAGTCGTTTCGGCGAACAACTGGGAGTGGTTGAGTCAATTGTTGATTGTTTTGCAGTCGGTAGGTGAAATTTGACATTGGAGATTATGAAATTTGATTTTGGCTCGTCGAGAGCTTCAAAATGAGTATAATCAAGGTTAGGCTCCGCCCACTCTTGAATTGTGGGGTCTCGGAACGCTAAACCTAAAAGTGGGCGGAGCCTAGCCGTGTTGGGGCTCATTTTAAAGCTCTAAACAAGCCAAATTCAAACACGACATTTTAAAAGCTTCAAAATGAGCTTCAACACGGCTAGGCTCTGCCCAATTTGAAGTTTTGATGTTGGTTTGCTAGGGGTTTAGTTCGACCGCTTAAAGTGGGCGGAGCCTAGTCGTGTTGGGGCTCATTTTGAAGCTCTCGACCTGTTAAACTCGATTATCTTATTATCATTCGAAAAAATCCAAATTTCAGGACCAAAACGATACAGTTCGTGAACACCTGCTGAGCACACTACAAGTCCTCATGGAGCAATGTGGAGACAGTGTCAAACGGAGCCTTCTGGACACTCAACTGGCGATTTCTCTCGTCCCATTGACCCAGAAACAGAATGGAATTCAAATTCCCGCGCTAAAAGTGCTGGCGCTCATGTACTCGGTGGTGGAGGATGTGCCGGTGCCGCTGGAGCAGATGGGTGGGGATTTTTTTTTTCAATTTGGTCCCTGTGCTTCGGAAAACGATTTTGTCAAGTTTTTGTTGCGATATTCAGACTCAGTGCGAGGAGAGCTTCAAAATGAGTATACTCATGACTAGGCTCCGCCCACTTTGAGGTATGGGGGCCCTGGGTCCAAAAAACCGTAAACCTCAAAGTGGGCGAAGCCTAGTCGGGTTTATACTCATTTTGAAGCTCATGTCGCGCTAAATCTGAATTTTCAATTTATTTCCCAAAATCTCAACATCTCAGACCACTTGAACACGGAATACTTCCGTCGCCTCTACCCCCAAATCAATGACTACGATAAAACGGATGTCTTGGAGTTGGTCACCAACTTTGGTGGTCTTCTGGAACGACAACAAGACTCTGCTCCTTTCTCGCTGTTCGAGCCAATGCGAGACGATCCGTATGGATGTTCGGAGTTTGGCATCTTGCTGATTCAAGAGATTAACAAGCGGTGTACAGGTACGGGACTGTAACTTTGTTAGTTTTTGAGGAAACTCGAAAATTTTGATGGAAATGAAACTAGCAAAACGAGAGCTTTCGAAAAAGTATAAACACGACTAGACTCCGCCCACTTTGAGTTTTGAGGTCTAGGACCCCAAAAGACCCCGAAACTCAAAGTGGGCGGAGTCTAGTCGTGTTTATACTCATTCGAAAGCTCTTAGCGTGCTGAACTTGAATCTGATAATGAAATCTGAAAATCTCTAAGTTTGGCCAATTATAAAAAGCCCTAAAATCTATCCAAAATCGACAAATTTTCGCTCCAGACATTCAATTTTTCCCGAAAATTCCAAAAAAATTTTTCAGTCCGCCGCATAAAATTCCTGCACCATGTAATTGAACTCGGTGAGCCCGTGCTCACCAAAATGTTCTACGAGAATGACCTGAAAGTTTTGGCTCACGTGCTCGCCAGAGAATGCATCGATGATCCGGATAGGGAGGTGAGAAAAGGCAGGGGTCAAATTAGACCACGCCCCTTTTTTGAAAATAGTTTTCTTGCGAAATAAGTGTGATTTTCAAATTCAGCGCATCAAGAGCTTCAAAATGAGTATAAACACGTCTAGGCTCCGCCCAATTTTAGACCTCGAAACTCAAAATGGGCGGAGCCTAGTCATGATTATACTCATTTTGAAGCTCTCAGCGCGCTGAATTCGAATATTTTGACGAAAATTGAAAAACTCATTCCAGATTCGCCACCTTTGCATGACCTCTCTGCGTCTCCTACTCTCAACGGGAACTGTAACAGACGTCGATTCTTTCATTCAAGATGCTCTGGACAATTTTGCGCAGGACTAATTGTTTTCGCGCGCTTTTTTTGAACCTGGTAGATCAGATTAGACTCAAAGTGAGATTTTCAAATTTAGATCTACCAGTTTTTTTGAAAAAGCGCGCGAAAAATTTTTCGAAAATTTTTTTTTTTTTGAAATTTTCAGATTTTTTTAAAAACATTCTATTAGTAAGTGCCATTGCTTGTAACTTTTTTGTGCCATTTCCATTCGAGATTTCTGACACTCCATTTCAGTTTTTGAGATTCCAAAAAAAAATGACCAAAATTTTTTTTCATTTTGAAACTTCTAGGTGCAATAGTTCCCCCCAATGATTTCAGTTTTTAACAAGTTGTGATGACGATTTTCTTGATCTTTTGAGATTTGAAATACCCGCTTTTTTTCTCTGGAAAATAAAGTTTGAATTTTTAAAAGATTTTAGGATTTCAGAATGGATAAGTCTCGGTGTTCACAGAAACAACGACACAAATGGTAGACCTCGACTTTATTTCGATGGTAGACCTCGGATTTCTTCGATGATAGACCTCGACTTCTTCTATGATAGACCTCGATTTCCTTCGATGGTAGACCTCGAGTTTTTTTCGCTGGTAGACCTCGACTTTTTTTTCGATTGTAGACCTCGACTTTCTTCGATGATAAACCTTGACTTTTTTCATGGCAGACCTCGATTTCCTTCGTCGGTAAACCTCGACGTTCTTGATGTTAGAACTCGACTTTTTTGGGTAGTAGACCTCGACTATTTTTTGATGGTGAACCTTGATTTTTTCAATGGTAGACCTCGACTTCCTTCGCGGGTAGACCTCGATTTTAAGGTCCATTCAACCAACCCATGAAAGATCAAGAAGTTCTTCTCCCCTCATCCTCCTCCTTCTTCTTCTCACCCAATCAAATTTAAGGAAGAAAGAGAGGGGGTCCCCATTTTCTCGTCATCATCTTCTTCTTCTTTCCCTTCTGATTGCTCAGCTTTCCTCCCTCCTCCCACCCACCCAGCCGAAGAAGAAAAAGCAACAACATTCCGTTTTCCTTTCTAAGCGCTCCGCACACCAGTAGGACCGGGGGAGGGGGGAGCATTATATTGTGCAAATAGACAAAGAATAAGTTAGGGGGAAGGGTCCTTTGGTGTGACATGGGTAAATACAAGGAGAGGATTAGATGGCCAAAAAACGGATACCTGTAGCATACTTCATTAGTTCTAGTACCATTTCGAGCATCTTTGTCTTGCTCTAGAGCACTTCGTGTAGAAGCTGTTGGACATTTTTAGGCTTAAGCCTTGGCTCGAAGGAAACTTGTCCGATTCTCATTCAAAATTTTCCCACCCTTATCAACAAGTAGGGCTAATCTCCATGCAGACCCCTGTAGACCCAAAGACAAATAGAACCTTCCTTCTCATAAAATAATCATCAACCTTATCTCCACTTTTCCATCTCTTTTCTCTCTCTCTCTCTCTCTCTCTCTCTCTCTCATCATTATCGTGCGAACAGTCGTTCGTCGTATTGGCACCCATCCTCCATCCCGAACACACATTCTGCTGGTGTCATAAATTATGAAATATAGAAGAGGGGGTCCCCAATGAGAGATTTCTCATCATCCCCGTCTCCTCCCGAATGGAATCCTGTCCTTTTTATCTCCATGCCGCATCGAAGAAGAAACTGTGGTGTTCTTTTTGGATGGAAGATTAGATTCTGGATGAGAGATTCTATAGAGGTTTTGGGTTTCTTAGAGGTCTATGAGGGCTGAAGACGTTTTGAAACTATGGAAGTTTGAAACTCAATGTTGGTCTTCAACTATCCCGATTCTACGTTTTCACAGCTCTAAAATGTTTTGGTTCCGAAAATATAGTCCGTAGTGACCAGTGTCAAGCTGTTTTGGTTTCAGACTGACCCGGGCAAAACAGTGTCAGTTCTAAGCCGTTTTGATTCTAAACCGTCTCGATTCTGAACTGTTCTGCTTCCAAACAGCCAATTTCAAACCGTCTTACTTCTAGAGTGTCTAGGTCCAAAGGGCTACAGTTCTAAACCGTCTTTTTTTCAAACTGTCTGGGGTGTCAGCCATTTTCATACTATTCCGGCTAGCAGCCAACCCCTAACAGTCTCAATTTTAGAGGGTCTAGGTCCAAACGGCCCCAGTTCTAAACCGTCTCAGTTCGAAACCATCTCGGTTACGAACCGTCTCGCTCCTGAACTGTACAGCTTCCAATTTTTTTCTGTTCGGCAGCAAATTTCCAACTATTCCGGTTAGCAGCCAATATCAAACTGTCTTGGTTCTAGAGGGACCAGCTCGAAACTGTCTCAGTTTTAAACCGTCTCAGTTCTAAACCGTCTCATTTTCAGTTCCAAACCGGTTCGGTTCTAGAATGGCCAGGTTCAAACCGTCTCAGTTCCAAACCGATTTAGTTCTAAACCGTCTCAGTTGTAAATCGTCTCGACTCCATACCACCTCGCTACCAAACTGTTTTGGATAGCAGTCAATTTCCAACTGTCCCGGATCTAGAGTACCTAGGGTTTGAAAACCGAGGCTAACCTACATCCATAAGTTAAATAATCTTGACCTCCATGAAATTTTTGAACACATCATTATTTTTTCTACGCTTTTTGATATCCAAACGACAGTTGTCTTTGCCTATCCCGAATGTATCCATAACCAATTAACTAAGCATCCCGTGTCTACTCTAATTGCATTGTACATATTTTTAATTACACCCTCTCGTTTCCGTTCCGTTCCATTTCGAAGCGAATTACAACATGTGGTAGATGTGTCATTAATCTGTCACCAGGTATGCTGTATATATGGATGGTTTGGGGGAATGAATATGAAGCCTAAAAGCTTGTGTTTCTTTTTGGGTGAGTAATCGGTTGGAAACCTTGGAAAACGGCCTAGAAATTAAAAAAACGATCTGTCAAAATTGCCTAGGATTTTAGAACGTGGTCTAGGATCCGACAACATGACCAGAAAATCCCAAAAATGGACTCATATCCACTTGTAACATGGTCTAGACTCCGATGAGCTGGTAGAGGATCCAGTGACCTGGCTTAGACTCCGATAGTCTGGCCTAGGATCCGTTGGCCTGGCCTAGGAGGCGACAACCTGAGCTAGGTTCCGATGTCCTGGCCTAGAATCCGACAACCTGGTCTAGGTTACAAAGACCTGACTTAGGATCCGATGACCTGGCCTAGGCTCCGATGACCTGGCCTAGGAAGCGTACAACTTCAGTGCCATTTGTCCCTATTGATGTATACTCCATTCTAGTTCATCCCAGACCTTCTAGACCCTCTAGAATTCCTAGACCTTCTAGACCTGCTAGACCTTCTTGGCCTGTTAAACTTTCTGGGCCTTTTAGACCCTCTAGACCATCAGTTTAACCCCAACTTTCTCGTGACTTTTCCTCTTGCTCATCTCAACCAATCTGACCACACACTCACATACAACTAGCCCCCCCCCC
>LR544460.1:0-13943 GCA_900536305.3 Caenorhabditis sp. 40 LS-2015
TGCCCCTGTTTCAGCTCGCCAACAACGTCTTTGCCCGCACTGACTAGTTGTTTCCCGATAAAAGAGTTCATAAATTTTGGGATTAGGCCGACAACGGTGGTGAGAACACCACCTAAACCGTGTCCGCGTTGGTTCCCACCACGTTGGTAGCGCATACCCATGAAATTTCCGGATCCAGGCACATTTCTTCGCAGCAAATGACGATAGTCGATTTTTGAGAGGTCGACGGGTACAGGTGTCATGTTATAAAAGAGTGTGAGCCACTCGCACATTTCAACCTATTTATACATGTTTTCGAATCAGATTCACACAATTCTCAAGACGGACCAGTACGCCAAACGTACGTTTCTCGGTGTTTATAGTGCCGACGAGGTGGTCAATGTTCCAATCAACAAGCGGAAAAAGTTTGGACTAGTTGTCAATACCGATTCTCGGGATCAACCAGGACGACACTGGCAGAGCGTCTTCGTGGACCAACATAAAACGTGCTACTTCTTTTGCTCCCTAGGCGAACCGCCGAACCCGCAAATTCAACAATTTCTGGTAAAGTTCCCTAGAGTTTTGATGAATAAGGGTCGACCCCAGAAGGCTGACGCAGTTACGTGTGGTGGTTACTGCATATTCGTTCAAGCAATGATGGCGAGAGGATACTCTTTTGATGTTGTGTGCGGTATTTTCGATCAAATAGACGACGACGACGCATTTATTATAGACTATTTGGACGCATCTCACAATGTTTCTGTATAAAATGTTTATTCAATTCTTTTAAAGTGTAAAACAACAATTGTACTCCCCCNCGATGTTGTCTGCGGTATTTTCGACCAAATAGACGACGACGACGCATTTATTATAGACTATTTGGACGCATCTCACAATGTTTCTGTATAAAATGTTTATTCAATTCTTTTAAAGTGTAAAACAACAATTGTACTCCCCCAATTAAAATTAATGGGTTCATCAAATTCTGAAACAAGATCAATACGAACGCTGTCAATAGTAGAGTTCATGAGGGGGAGATAACGTGGGTAAGGCACAGTATGGTGAATCATTTCGCCATACGTACCTCGACAGGGGATTACAGACAATAGAGAACTTTTCGTATNACTGTCAATAGTAGAGTTCATGAGGGGGAGATAACGTGGGTAAGGCACAGTATGGTGAATCATTTCGCCATACGTACCTCGACAGGGGATTACAGACAATAGAGAACTTTTCGTATTACCGACAATGATTGGATCCACAACATCACAATAGAGATAAAGTGTGCTGACATTACCAAAGAAATCAACCTTATTCGGAGCGGTTGAACTTTCATGTAAAATGTTGCCAGTGTACCCCAAAAAGTAGGTACACGGATCGTCCAATTCAACAAATGCAATGTCATCACTGAGGAAATCAACGTGGATTCTGCCGTTCACCTCTGAAAACTCTAGGAAACCTCTCGAAGATCCCAATGTTGGCGATTGAAGTCTGTTTCGCACTTCTTTGAAACTCTTCATAATTTCAGAATTCGAGTCAGACTCTAAAACCAAATCACGTAACCTGAGATACTCGGTCAAATTCGTTTGATGTCTTTCATTCAGACGTTCCACATTCTCAAACTCGTCTATAATTGTATCTTGGGGGTGTGTTGCCTTCTCGATATCGTTGAAATCTTGGACCGTGGTGTCTTCTTTGGTCTCATTTGCAGTGGTGGCGCTGTCAGTTTCCGGGGCTACACTGTGGAAATCCTGAATGGTGGTATCCTCTTTGACATCCCCTGACTTGGCAATTGTGTCTCTAGCATCAACATTTTTCTGTTCCACAGCATTGAAATCTTGGATCGTGGTGTCTGCTGTCTTGCTAAACCCCACTTGACCTGTGGGATCTGCTGGTTGTGTGACTTTGTCTATTTCTCCAATGGCACTATCTGTTGCATTCTCTACATCTGTGAAATCCTGAATGACAGTGTCTGCTGTCTTGCTAACCCCCACTTGACCTGTGGGATCTGTTGGTTGTGTGACTTTGTCTATTTCTCCAATGGCACTATCTGTAGCCTTTTCCACAGCATTGAAATCCTGAATGACAGTGTCTGCTGTCTTGCTAACCCCCACTTGACCTGTGGGATCTGGTGGTTGTGTGACTTTGTTTATTTCACCAATAGCAGCGTCTGTTGCCTTTTCCACAGCATTGAAATCCTGAATCACAGTGTCTGCTGTCTTGCTAACCCCCACTTGACCTGTGGGATCTGATGGTTGTGTGACTTTGTTTATTTCACCAATAGCAGTGTCTGTTGCCTTCTCCACAGCATTGAAACCCTGAACAAACGTCTTCTTTTCACTCGAGTTGGTTGTGTCAACATTGTCAAACTCTTTAACAGCTGCTTGCGTCGCCTCTTCCACAGCATTGAAATCTTGAACAGTAGTGTCTGTAGCCTTCTCCACAGCATTGAAATCTTGGATCGTGGTGTCTGCTGGTTGGTCAACATTTCTTCTCCTTCGTTTGAAACTCTCCAGATGTGCGTCAACATGACTACGTTTCAGGTTTTTCAGTTTTCTGGTGTCATTCAGAGTTGCAACGATCTGCTCCAAATCGGTGTAATGCGCCGGAGGAAATTCAACGTGTGCTGGAGGTGTAGGGGAATTGAAGTGTATCCAAAAATTTAGTGGTTTCACGACGTTGGTGAACGAATATGGATAGATGATATCTGTGGCTGCCACGACATACTTGTCCTTCTCCAGCTGTAACACCTCTGGAAGTCGGGTTACATATCGGGAAGATGTGTTTTTGAATTGTGTATTCGGCGACGAAGATGGGAGAGTAATGTAAAAGTCGGTCATAATTGCTCGAGTGTGTCTTCACACGGTGCTTATATAGTATAAAAGGCTGGCGAGGTGGCCCATTCACCTCCAAAATGTTAAACGACACCCATCCAATTGGGAAAATACCAATCTGTCCAATCACGATCAACATCTTTTTGACCATCTCCATCCTGCTAGCACTCTGCCCATGTCTCTACAAACTGGTTCATCGGCGGGGTTTCAATTCAGATTCCCCTCCCAGACAACAATGATTGGCGCTACACAGTCTGGCAAAACAACTCTTTTGAGACAGATTCTCGGGAATGACAAAATGTTTGAGGTGCCCATCGACAACATTTTTTGGTTCTATGGCTGTGATTCTCCTGGGATTCCAAGACATTGGCCAAAACTACGTGCATATGAGGGTATGCCTGACATTGATCTTCTGAAGGAACACAAAAACCAGAACAATATTGTAGTTTGTGATGATCTGATGAACTTTTTCGCACGAGACAAAAAGTCGTTAAACCTTCTCTCTGATTTGTTTTGTGTGTATGCTCATCATTTGAATTGTGCAATTTTCAACTTGGTTCAGTCTGCATTCGCTTTACCGCCTACAACACGGAACAATAGCACATATTTGATATTGATGCGCAATTTGTCGGATGCTGCTCAAATTAAAAACCTTCTCATTCAACAGTTTGGCGACCGATGGCGAGGTGCATATGAGGCATACCAAGATGTGATGAGTAAACCATACCAGGCGCTAATGATTAACAACGACCCACTTTCAAATCCAATGATGCGCATCCTTTCCAACTTCACGAACGACTATCCAATCGCCCACGTACCCACCTGAAAATGTATAAAAGGATGATAATCACACGCGTGTATCTTTTAAAATGGCTGCGAAATTGATCATCCATACTGATTTTCTGAATAAAGTATTAAAACGCAACCGGTCTTCTATTAAAGGTGCCACCGCCAAACAAGTAAATCTACTCGTCGAGATTGTCTATAACTTGCTAAACTCGAAGAATATTCCGCTAAGTGTTGACGAGCTGTCAACATTACGACCAATTCATACACAATTGATCACACTTTCGCGCACAAACTCTGTCGAATCTGCGCGCAAATTACTATTTAAACTGACAAAGACACAGTTGGCCTCGCTCATAACCCCGACTCTCACAGCCGCACGTCTCCGACGATGAAGCTCGTTCGAAAATATCACGTGGTGCCATATGAAGAGGGTGCTGGTGTGCAATCGGCCAAACGTTTTCTAGAGGTTATACTGAATGACCCAAATCTTGACGCAACCACAAAATGTCGTTTCTTTCAAGATTTGCTCTATAGGATTCGACAATACAACGAATTGCCGATAGTCAATGGTGAAATGTTTGAACTATTGAAGGACAATTATCTGCGTCACGAACCTGAAACAACCAAAGCTCAGAAGCGCCCGCATTCAAATGATGCACCCGAACCAATCAAGAAACCGCGAATTGAACTGCCGAAAATAGAAGAGCCCGTCATTGAACCGGTGAAAGTCGAGCCTATAAAAGTTGAACCGATAAAGGTTGAGCAGAAAATCGAGGCACCGCCGCAGAGTCTACCCGTCGTACAACCACAAATTGTGGTGAATCCAAATCCACGTCGTGCGTTCAAACGTACAAAGCCAACATCCCAATCAAAAGTCACCAAAAAGAAGAGTCGAGTCGAGCCTGATGGTGCAAACTTGTACAGACCTAAACGTAAACGAAAGAGGTTGGTGAAAAGAGATGTGAAAAAAGAAGTGAAGGCAGAGGAAGAAGAAGAAGAGGAAGACGAAAAAGATGTTGCACCACCATCGACCTATAAACCACCTGGCGAAATGAGAATGAGTGTGGGACCACTATATCATGAACCCAAAACTTTTGAAAGATTTGCACCATATAGACCCAAAGCATACAAGAAACCAAAAGTTCCAAGGTTGAGAAAGGTGAAGAGTGTTGAAGGCGGCGTGAAACAAGAGGTTAAAGATGTTAAGCCCACAAAGCGGGAGGTGAAAACAGAGTGGGATGTGAAACCCACAAAACGAGAAGTCAAAACGGAGTGGGATGAAAAACCACAGAAATTCGATCGGCGGAGAGGAGTCAAAAGGTTATATCAGGAAGACGAATTCGATCTACCGCACCCAATGGAAAAGAAGATTAAAAGAAGTAAAAGGAAGAATACGGGTGACGCTGGGACAGTTTCCAAGAAACGCCGAACTCTCCGTGGTGCTGGCACCGTGCCAGCTGGTGATCGCATTTATTGTCGATTATGGAAGTTTTAACGTGTGGGCGGAGCCCAGTTTGACTACAAATAGTCTGGAAAAACTGGAAAAAAGTTCATTCTTCATTTTGTCATGTCTTCCGCACCCCGCTCTCACTTTTCTGACCTCAAACAACGTGTTCTCACTCGAGATGACTGTTTGACTGATGGTGTGAACTATGTGCCCCCACATGTTATGACAGACCGGTTGTTGGAACTCGCCTATTTCGCAAGTATTTACCGTGTTTGGGACGAAAAACCAAAGGAGGAGCAAAGGAACGACTGGTCGTACATGTACATGATTGCTCTCTTCTTGAACTCTGTCGATTTTCGACCACTATGTGCCGACAAGGATAGACTTTTGGACCCGGAATACATCATTTCGTGCTTGGATTCGCTGTGTGACAATAATACAATTCTTCACTGTCGTGGACACGGACGTGTTGTCGGTGATTGTGGTGTTGTGTTGAAGACTCCGTCTGAAATTCCATGTGAAGATTCGAATCTGTTTATGAAATATGTAGAGATGTATGGCGACGTCATTGGCGATAACCAGTATACAATGTCCGAGTGGTGTGGAATCTACTACCCAATCTCCGAGCTCTATGTTGTGGACACTAAAAAGTTTGTTCGCTTTTCAAATGTTTATGAAAACTTTGATGATTTCAGAGTAAGAAACCGTCTCAACTTTGAAATTTGCCAGCAAAGACGTCTCGAACAAAAGGTGAAGACCAAACTCTGCCCAGACTCAAAGCAACGGTTGAATTTTGAATATGTGGTGGCCTGTTTGGACGGATTAAAGGAGAATGAAGCAATTCTCAATTGCCGTGGAGAGGAAATTTTGGCCGGTTGCAGGGCTTATCCGACGAAACCTTCGCAGACACCCTCTCGCATGTTTGGCCTCAATGTTCTCGAGTATTATGCCCAAAAACTTCACTGCTTCCTCGACGATAACCAGTTTATTGTTACTGCGGAAAACGGAATCAGCTACCCAATCTCCGAGCTCTATGTTGTGAAAATCCCGAGACCACAACTCTTGATGGAAGACTCTACACTCCGAGCACGTCTTTTCCGACCCCGCTTGGAAACGATTGACGAGGGAGACGAAGATGAAGAGAGCGCAGATAGTGTAATTAGTGCCATTGAATCGTTGAACATTTATTAGGCTCCGCCCACTTTTCATTTTTAAATTTTCTGAAAAAATTCATTCTTCACTTTTTTCTTGCTACAAGTTGGTGATGTCTTCTCTTCTTCCTGATCCTGCACCAGCCGTTTCTCACCCGTCGTATGACTCTTTCTATTATAACCGCTATCTGCCATCTCTATCGCCTTCACCAACTCTACCACCACTACCACCACCACCACCACCACCTCCACCGCCACAGCCCAAACAAAAAAAGATTGCTGCTCCAAAGAAACCAACAACCAAGAAACTTCAACTCCGCGATACCCGCTCCTTTGTCTCTCTCGCCATTTGCGACAAATGCAAGGATAACATTGAAATTGAACCGTCTCTATTGAAAATCTCACTTTGTAAACATTGCAAGATTCGATTGTTGAAGTAAAACTTTATTATAATAAACAGTGTTTAAATCATTGATTCTTGTTGTCTTTCATATTATACCCGACACCCACTCTCTCATCGACCTCGGTCGTCCACTCCAACGAGTTTCTAAGCTCCACCCACTTTTGTCTCCCGCGCATTCTCAGGTCCTCACTCCCTACTTTTACTGGCGTTACTAACACACCAACTCTATTTGCTTTCAAAAGGCTTCAAAATGGAACAGCGCTGTGTAAGTCTTTCTTGAACATTTTAAGTAGTAGAGGTAAATTGTTTTAGGATACGAAAGAGGCTAGTGAGCTATCTGCCAAGTTGGAGGATATTAATTTGAATGGTGAGGACTCTGTTGATGGTGTGTCTAAAGTGGAGAAGGAGGCTCGTGAGGCCAGCCGTCGTGCTGAACGTGAATGGAAAGATTTCAAAGGTAAGAAAGCCCTCTGAAGAAAATATTATGGAATTTTTGCAGCCGCCATGGTGTCTAAAGCAGAGAAGGAGGCTCGTGAGGCCAGCCGTCGTGCTGAACGTGAATGGAAACCTTTCAAAGGTAAGAAAGTCCTCTGAAGAAAAACATTATAGAATTTTTGCAGAGAGAATGTCCGCAGCCGACGTATCTGAAGTGGAGAAGGAGGCTCGTGAGGCCAGCCGTCGTGCTGAACGTGAATGGAAAGATTTCAAAGGTAAGAAAGTCCTCTGAAGAAAAACATTATAGAATTTTTGCAGAAAGAATGTCCGTGGCCGCTGCGAAGGGAACACCCGATCTCACGCCAGCGCAAAAAGATGAGCACGATAGATTATTCGAGGCCTACTGCCGTGCCGAGGAAGTTTATGCCTTGGAGGTCCGCGAGAGTATCAGACGTGAATGGAAAGATTTGCAGGGTCAGTTAGAAGAGAGAATCAAATTTAAAAAGGTTTCTTGCAGTCGAAATAGACCGACGAATGGATGAGACTGGTCAATACCACATGTATTCACGTGAGATGGATGAGGATATGAGATTATATGCACTCGTTGGTCGCGCTACTGAATATTATGTCAGCGTGCGCGATAGGAAAATGAGTTTCCAAGTATAATTATCTGTTCTTCTACGCATCTACTCATTTACCCAACCTTATCTTAATGTATTTGTATCTTGAACATGATGTATCATTACGTCTTCTAATAAACACACATTTTGCCCTCAATCTTCTCTGTTTCAATGACACAGTTAAAGACGCCCATTGTTTACACAAATCTGTTACAGGGGATTAGCGTGTTTCCTGAACGTCTGTTACAGGGATTAGTGTGTTTCAGAAAGTTTGTAGTAATTTGATACCTCGTACGTCTGTTCCAGCAGCAGCTGGTAACTCGATTGTTTATACATGTCTGCTACAAGGGATTAGTGCGTTCCAGATTCAAGTGGGGTTAGATGGTATCCCGGACGGCAGAAATGGTTCATCTGCCGTAACATATATAAACACACACATTTTGCTCTCAATCTCCTCTGTCTCAAATGGATGACGCAATCAAAGACGCCTACACCAATGAGTCTCTTGCTTGTGCCTATACTTCTGTTTCAAATGTACATAAACATGTCAAGAAAACGTATCCATCATTGTCTTATGAACACGTCGAAAAAGTTTTGGAGGATTTTGAAGGTTTCACGCTACACCGTCCAAACAGAAAACGATTCCTTCGACTGAAAACCCTGGCTATGGGCGTCTATTCCGACCTGCAAGCCGATTTGGTGGACATGGCAAAATACTCGTCGAAAAATGACAACGTCACCTTTCTCCTCACTGTTATCGATCTTTATTCCCGACTCTTGTTTGTCAAACCTCTTCTATCGAAGGGTGGTGTTGGTGTTGCCAAGGCGTTTGAGGAGATTTTCAAAGAAATGGGGACGGAACCAAACTACGTGTTTACGGATGATGGCAAAGAGTTTTACAACACCCATGTTCACAAATTGTTTGAAAAGTTTGAGGTCAAACATGTTTCACCCAAAAACGATACAAAGTGTGGTACGGTGGAGAGGGCCAATCGCACTCTCAAGACGAGACTAGCCAAGTACATTACGCAAAAACACACATATCGCTACATTGACGTCTTGGATAAAGTTGTTCTCGCCATAAACAATAGTGTGAATCGAGGGATTGGCAAGAAACCTGTCGATGTAAAGTTGGGTGATTTCCCCATACCCATCCCCGATGGCCAGACTTTGAAAATCAAATTTAAAGTAGGAGATCATGTAAGATTGGCGTCAAAACGCAGTCTTTTCGACAAGGGTTATGACCAGGGATGGACCAGGGAGGTGTTTGTCGTCAGCAAAGTCACACCGGGAAAACCGGTTACTTATAATGTGGTGGACACGAACGGAGAAGATGTCAAAGGAGTCTTTTATTCCCAGGAGTTGACAAAGTGTTCATATGACCCGAATGGAACCTATCGTATTCAGGCCATAATCTCGAGGAGAACAGTGAGAGGAGTGCGACAATGTCTGGTACGATGGGATGGATATACGGAAGACTCGGATAGTTGGGTTCCAGAAAGCTCGATACTACATTTAAATCTTTGATATTTATTGAATAAATGGGTAATCATCAACAATTTTTACATTATCACCGAGTATACCATACGGCAGGGTCCTGATCCCGTCCATCACTCCTTTTCCACCAACAGGTCGCAGGCGTTTGCTCACGTGATGCGTCTCCTTCACACCAGGGCGCTTCAGTGTGCTCTTGATCGTCATCGACCTTCCCTCGAGCGGGTCCACATTTTCGCCTTGGACGTGGCACACCATCTGTAAACAAATAGTGTATACACATTTTTCAGAGAAAGAAAGACTCACCATCTTGCGCAGGTTCTCGAAGGAGACAGACTCTGCCGTTTTACGGTTCAGTGTCATACCCTTGGCCTTGATGGAGTATGACACCTTACCGNTAGGTTCTCGAAAGAGACAGACTCTGCCGTTTTACGGTTCAGTGTCATACCCTTGGCCTTGATGGAGTATGACACCTTACCGTTGGCGTCCTCTATCTCGAGACCATACACTTTCGGAGCAACCGTGACGACCCGCGTAATCCTCGCGCCAGCCGGGATTTCGTTGGTCATCATCCCGAGTCCGTCCCCGCGCAGGTCGCCCAGCAGGTCTTCTCCGACTCTCTGTTTGAAAATGACAGAGTCTGTGTCTGAAATGTACACAAATTGTGTTTGAATTGTGAACGAATTGACTTACCGCAATAGATGAGGTTTTCCGCGCCGACTCTTTCCATTGCCTTGTGGAGTCGAAGACGGGCCACCGCTGTCGTGATCGATCCATAGACAATGTTGGAGAATTTGGATGGCCTGAGGGAGTCGGTTTGTGGGAGTCGAGACATGAGCACGTGGTCGGGCCCCCAGATGCCAACGTGTTTCGGGTCGAATCCGGGCGTCTCGAAAAAGTTGGTGATGGCATCTCCATTCTCCTTCGACATGACTTTGACTTCCGACTTTTTGGGGTTTTGCGCAAACTTTCCCCATGCACTATTCAGAAACAGCTTGGCAGTCTGACGGAGTGCAGGGTTTGGTGCCACATGATCCCCTCGAATCAGAACTCGGTCGTTGGCGGCAATTGTGTCGATGTGCAGCGCCTTCTCCTCATCGGTCATGTTTGGTTTTGGCCATCCGGACGCCTCGTGCTTCAGACGCAAAAGCGGCTCGAGGAAGCTCGAGAAGAACCCTCCGCGGAACCACTTTTCATCAGTCCAATGCCATGCCTCGTGGATTCTCATCACTTCGTATCCCCTCTCAATGGCGTAGTTCAACTCGTCGCTCACCCAACAGCCGGTCAAGTACCGGTCATTGGTGTTGGTGTGGGTGCACACCTGGCCATTGGTTGCGTCTCCACACTTGCGACACAATGGGAAGAGGAGTTTGGCGTTTGCGCGGTAGGGGAGAACGGGGAAGTCCAGACGTCTCGGCGGTAGGACGTCACAAAAGACAAGTCCACGATACGCGAGTGGTTCACCTTTTTTCGGGATGGAGAAGTCGAAGGTGATGCGCTGAGGCTGTCCCATCGGGTATTCGGCTCCCTTCATGTTGGTCCACGGGTAGAGACTACAATAGTCGTAGTACTCTAGCGTGTGGTTGGCGTCTGCCTCCACGTAGGCTTGGAACTGTTGGGTCCTGCCACCAAACATGCTCTCGCGGGGTTGGAGTTGATAGGTGTGGCGACACTGAAAATTCGAAATTTTTCAAGTTTTCAAAAATTTGAAATGTACCTCTTTGAAGAACGCCTTCATCAACTTGTTTTTCGCCATCTCCCGCTTGATTTGGCACTCCCACATGACGTGAACCCCGAATCCGGCGCTCCGAAGGTTGTCCTCCCTCTCCTTTGTCTCTCTCAGCAGGGTTTCGAAGGTGATCCCCGGACGGCATGGACACATCATGGAGCTGTCAGGATAGCATTGCGGACAGCCGTGCCACATGCATCCGTGCACTTCGTACACAGTATTGTTTGCCTCCGAATAACCGTCGGCATAATACGTGTGGTCTTCAATGGTGATCTTCGCTTCGCCGCCGTTGAGTGCATGTTGGATTCGGAGACTCGGGTCCTGCTCGTCCAGCCATTGAAGGTACTTCAGCGCGAGGACAGAGTTGTTTCGACTTGGGAATCCATTTTCCGGGATGTAGCCGACAACGCCCTTCTTCATGTGCTCGTATTTCATGACGAACATCACAAAACTGGCGAGGGTGGTACACTGGACGATTGGATTCCAATTTTGAAAAACTCCGGCACAAATCTCCAAGTACTTGCGCACCGCCTTGACCAGGATTTCCACATCCGACTCACAGTACAATTGGATCTCCTTGTCGAAGTCGTACGGCTTGTCCTTGTGTTCCTCGTACCACAATTCGAAGCTTGGGATCTCCTTCTCCGTCATGAGGTACGGCTGGTAGTAGGCGCGGTCGGGGTGTGTAGGAAACGTACGGCCATATCGAGAGGGGTGGTTGAACATGTAGGGGAAGGTCCCCTTCACCAGATCCTGGGAGAATCCAAATGCCTTCGGCATTTGTTTGAGTGCCATCGGTATGAAGTTGAGAGTGTCCTTGAAGGTGACGGTGTGACCGTTCTTGAAAGTCACCTTGGCCTGGATGATCTTGATCCCATCCATCAACATTTCAGGCACCACGTCTTCGACAGCAGTCAACTCGGGGATCACGAATCCATGGTCGTATTTGCCACCATTATGCGCCAATATGGTGCATTTGTCGAAGCGAGGATCAGAGGCAATAAAGTGGGCGAACCTTTTTACGACCGACCAACCATTTCCATAGTCATCATTGTCGTATTTGATCGTCACCATCGGGCCACAAGACAGACAGCTGGCTAGTCCTTTCCTCGATTCCTGCTGTGGAGGGCACCGACTGCAGATGAATTGACCGCACACGAGGTTTGGAACATGTGGCGATCCTTTCGTCGGCTCCTCCTCATCCGGCGCGTCAATGCTGTCGGTGACGATTGACTCGAAATCGTAGATGAAGAAGCGCCAAAACTCTTGCGCAGCCAGACACTTCTTCCGCTCTGTTTCCGATGGTGGTGCAAACGAGCATTCGTGGTTCTTGTGGATGACCTCTCGACAGATTGGACAGAATTTGTGGTTGCAGATGTGTTTTCCACCGTCAGCCGGCCGTTTGACTTTTTGTTTACACTCAGCACAAAACATGAACATTTGGCAGTGGCTTCGAAGAGTGTCGCGTTGGCCTTCACCCTTCTCCTTTTTGAGATGTTGGTCAAAACAACCTTGATCGAAGAAGATGGTGTTGCACTCTCCACATGTCCGTTTGAATCCAGGCGTGCTGTCGTTACAGGTGAAGGATCCACATTTTCGGCATTTTGCATCACATTGATACCAGTGATTGGTGATGTTTTTGGTTCCTTCAACCATTCGCGAACACTTTGTGCAAAAGTAGAACCCCGAACGTTTTCCGATTTCGGTGGACGTGATGTTTATCGGCTCGTAGTGACCATCGTGATAAAAGATGGCGATCGATTTTTTTGCGTCCGGATTGACTGGCGGAAAGCTGTTCGATCTTTGCATCGTGTTTGGGCTACCTCCTAGGACGAATACGTCCACTCGGTATTCTTTGAAGTCGTCGGTTTCACACAGCGTTTTGACCAGATCAAACCCGAACACGCCTGACTCTTCATCCACGACGCCATTCTTTGCCAACATCGCTTTGGCTGCGCACACTTGTCTCTCTCCTATCGATTTCCGTGGGTTTCCTTGTCTTGTTGGGTCCGTCCTCACGAGGTTTTGCATCTGTCTCGACGTTAGCTCGTAGTAGTGTTTTCCAATAAGGAGAGCGATTGGGAGACAATGTGTGTTTGCGCGGACGTGGTGTGTTGGGCAAAGGAGTGTCTATAAATTTTAATATTTACACAATGTCGACACAAATTATACTAACCTCAACAATTTTCGATGTTTTACGACATCCTCCCTTGGTCGTCATCTTGAAGATGAACATCTCAACTTCCAGGGGATCGTTGAGACTCAGCTCCTTGTGCGATTGCATCGTCGTGGCCACGTTGTTCATCACATGGTGCCCTGTCGCTTTGAGATATGTTTGGTGGTTGACGTGGAATGCCTTGGAACCGGCACCCAGGTTACCCAGACTAAAATTACAAAAATGTCAAAAGATGCGACAGAAAAACACTTACCTCAGCCAATACTTGTCCTTTTTCAAATCGGCGCCGTTTCTTTGATACATGGTCCGGATAAAAATGTCCAACAACTTTTCCATGTGTGGGGCCAGCGAATCGGGGATGTCGTCGAGGTCTTTGAGACGGAAGGCATTCTCACCGCAATGTATGACTTTTGGATTCAGTGTGGCTGGCGGTGAAACTGATGTGATGACGGCATACTTTTTGAGATAGTCGATTTCATCTGCGGTTGGATAGTGAAGGTTTGGCGTCACGTCGGCAGCTTTTGGTGTTGGTTTTAGAGGCCCTGATCCGTGTTGGTTGGGGACAGGTCCGACCCACGGAATCGCACCAGGCACATCAGCATCGAAAGAATCATCAGAATCGTATTCGACGACTTCAGGTCTGACCCACGGAATCGCACCAGGCACATCAGCATCGAAAGAATCATCAGAATCGTATTCGACGACTTCAGGTCTGGGCCATGCCGTCGCGCCAGGGACAGGGGCGTCGAAAGAATCTTGAGAGGCTATAGAAAAAACAATCTTTAGAATCAAAAAATAAACGACATACCTTGTTGAGAAGACATTTTGTTCGGTAGTGTGCACTCTTTCAGCTTTTATGGTTATATTTTGTAATAGTTTTCCACCT
>LR544463.1:0-40355 GCA_900536305.3 Caenorhabditis sp. 40 LS-2015
AACAAGTATGTTCCAATGATCCGATTTCTATAAAACTTGGTGAGTATATCAAACAACTCTAGATCTTCATTTATGTAGTTGACAACGTTTAACGAAATTTGCTGGGAAGTGAGTTACGTCGCGTTTAAAATCATTGGTCCGAAAATGTTCGAAATTTGCACTGTTTGGATGTCGCGCGACTATACGCAGCATAACTCACTTCTCAGCAATTTTTGTAAAAAGTTGTCAACAATAAAAATGAAGATCTAGAGTTGTTTAATATATTCATCAAGTTTTATAGAGATGGGATGATTGAAACATACTTTTTCAACAGCTCAAAGTTGGCCATTTTGCACTGAAAAACCACTATTCGTTTACTTTTGACCAGAAAAAGGTTTACAGGGTTTCCGGATTCCGGTTGACCCCCTTTCATTATTCTATTGCCGAAAAAGTTTTTGGGATCGAAAACATGATGAGTTTCTGTGCATGTATGAACAGGATTGCTTCCACCTAAATTTTTTGGTGATCGTAAGTCGCTTTCCATCAGAAGAAATATTTTTTAAGAGAGAAAAAGAGACCATAAGCGATGAAAAGTGATTGTTCTCTGATGAGTGAAGTTTGCATTTGAGAGCACTTTGGAATCATTTCGAGATCATCTCACTTCATGTTGGAGCGACGATTTCCGAAAACCAGTCTAATGGATGTTTCAAACTGCTGTACCTCAGAGTTTGTAACAACAGAATTCTTCGAATCAATCAAAACCTAATTAAAAGAACTAGGGTTTGGCCAAGCAGAAAAATCCAAATTTTAAGATCAAATACTACAAAAGTAAAACATGCATCTTCAGCGTTGCGCATAAACAAAAAGACGCCAGTCTGAAACGGCAGCGGAGCTGCCGATTTCAGGCTGGTGTTCAATAATTTTCATACTGTCAGATGCCATAATGTTGAATGAATTCTTATTGTAAAGGTTTCGAGATTTGGGAATTTGAATAAAATTTGATATAAACAGTCTTTCTGGAGAGACGACGACAAGGATTCGGAGTCCTTATCTGAGGTGCTCATTCTCCGTTTCTCTCCTCAGAATGGATCACATTCCGAACCTCTTCTCCAAAGTTCCATTTAAATTACTGTCATTGATTTCTTCTTGCTCTTCTCCGCCTTTGGTACGCGTCTCACGACTGTCTTCAAATCGGTTTCCAAGTAAAGAATACAGAAAACTTTGAAGTCACCCTCCTTATTAGGTTGATGCTATCTGTCGTTACTTGAACTTTGAGAAAAACAAGTTACGCCACTGATTCAATCAGCATTATGTGAAGACAACCGACGCCTTTTGATCCAATCACTTACTCACGAATATGTTTTCGGGATTCTATCATAGTACTCTCACTGCTACTCCGATCAAAACATCTGTAAAATTTCAATTCCATACAAAAACCATGCATACATTCCGGCATGAGGCTGCTTTCCGTCTTCCTCCTTTTTTTAAGACTCTTTAACTAAACAATTCTTCACCCGAAAGTAGAACTCTCTCGGTGAAAGGGAACGCTTGAAGCTCGAAAATAGATGGAACCAACAAATGGTTTGTAAATCAAACTTGGACAGCTACGACAGCGAGAAGCGCAAGACAGATCAAATTCATGATTGTATGAACCTATTTAGCGGACTTTTTTAGGGGTCCATATTTCACTGAGTTCCACGGGAACTTATTGTGCTTTGAAAAGAGATTGTTATGGAGGAAGTCAGTTATACAATGGAAGTCACATCCTGAAAACATATTTTCGGGAACTTTTGGCGCTAAGCATCCATCAATACATACTGTCAACATACATCAAAAAATTCAATTTAAAAAATTGCTTTGATGCTTGCAATTCGTTCTCGTATAAAAAGGAAGGTCCCAACAACTGATACATCATCCGTCATGAAGCTTCTTTTCGTATTCCTCGTGTTCTTGTTGGCTCTCCAAGTGAGTAAGTGTTACCTAACCAATCGAACCAGAATTTTCCAGGCTACCTGTCAGAGTTCCGAAGAACCATGTGATACTGGAAATATTCCTGTTCTTGGACAACTTCCCGTTGTTGGTGACCTTCTCCGTCTTTTGGGGGTCTGCAGAGGGAGGACCACCACAACCACAACCGAAAGGACTACGACAAGCACAATTCCTCCGATAAAAGAAGAGGGTCAATAATCTTCTTACTGTCAGATGCCACCATGTTAAATGAATTCTATTCTGTTTTAGGAGTTTAAACAAACTTTGGTCGATCAATATAAACAGCCTAACGATACATTCCGTCATGAAGATGTTTACCGCCTACCTCTCCTTCTTGTTTGCTCTTTGGACACAAGAACTGCCACATCACAGTTAAAGATAGAGAGCCTACAACGACCTCAACAAATCCTACATCTGAAGAGAGAAATTGTAGACGATTCGGACAACACAATGTTGAAATTTTTTTTATTAAAACGACGTGTTTGAAAAATTGGCTTCGGGTATTCATTTGTACTTTGGTCGATCCACAGAAACTGTCATTCTGGATGCTGGCGTTGATTCTGGAACACTTCCATTTCTTATTTACATCTTGCACATTGAACTCACCAGACTTTCTTTCCTGAGACGACGACAGAAATCCCGAATTCCTATAAGCCAGCAGTCGACTTTTATCCGAGGTACTGCGTCTCCGTATGAGCCCTCTCCTCAGAATGGATCTCTTCTCCAGTGTCTTATTCAGGTGATTATCATTGATTGCTTCTTGCTCTTCGCCGCCCCCACAACGTGTCCACCAGTCGTCGCCAGACACTGCCTCGGGCTGTCGTCCCTCGATCAACACTTTCGGCTGATTCCATCCGTTGCAGACGGCTCCGACGCGACGCACTGCCGTTCCGCTGCCGCGGCGGACTACCAGCACTTTGCCCGCTCCATCGCCTGGAATAAAAGGGGAGGGATGTCAATGTGCTCTAGAGAGGTTCACTCACCTAAAAAAGAGTTCGATATGACGTAAGGGGAGCTCTCGAAGGTGACCTTCTTCAGACGAGGTTCACTTGATCTTGAGGACATGGACACTGCGGACAGCTGAAGAGCAAAAAAATCACTTTCCAAGACCTGAACCTCCGGACATACCTTCATCGTCACCTCCTGCTCTTTGGGATCACAACACGATGAAGCTGGAGAGTCATCTCTCCTTGGTGTCGTACTATCGTTGCTCATCTGACTGCTGGACCGCCCACTTTCATCAGTAGCACTACTCCCGGCCATCACTTGAAATACAGAAGACCGCAGGGGGTGGTCTATAAAGATAACAAGTTTTAGATCTACGAGGTCTAGTAATACTATCTTACCTGCCACGCCACGTAGCTTCTTCCCGTTAGCTGAGACGGGTGGTGATGCGTATCTGGAATGGACGGTGCTACAGTTGACGGCGGAATTGGAGCTGGAGGTGGCGACAACGGAGAGAGGGGTGTACTTGGTGGAAGGTTGTAGAAGATCCGAGCGAGAGTTGTTTTTCGGGATAGATGTGGTCTGGAAGGAGTCACAGTAAGGGAGGCTTCGCGAATTTTCGTGACGGTATTCTCAAAATGGCGTCAAATTTGATGCCAATCTGCAAACACCGCAATGCGTCGAGCCTTACGTAAACTTGCGTCATTTACGAATTTTCGGGTCGTTTTAACAAATTTCCGCTAATAGACTGTCACTTTGACCAAATTTATCTCGTTTCCAGTGACAGTTTGAAAAAAGTGACCAACTAAGAAAATGTTGTTCTGTTTATCATAAACATTTTCTTAGTTGACTACTTTTTGGTATCTGTTACAGAAACCGATCCAACTGAAGGTGGTTCAGGTCTATTAGAAGGAATACGGTATCCTGAAGACTTACCGTAGCTTTGCTTGGAGCAGTAACTGGAATCGGCACTGGCAAGTGACTCTTCGTCCCTCTTCTCATCGTCTTCACCGGCTCCTTTGTTCTGGAAATTTCTCATCTTTCGAACCAATTTTCATTCAACTGACCTCTGATCCTCCTCCTTCTTCCTCTGACCGACTTGACCCGTCGTCTTCTGATTCTTCCTCTTCTCCTCCTTCCCCGAGTCCTCCTCTCCACTAACCTCTTTTCTTGCTCTTCCTCTTTGTCTCAACGTCTTCTGTTTCCCATCCTCCTCTTCCTCCGACTGACGTTCTCCTCTCTTCCGTTCCTCTATCTTCGCCCTGACTCCTCTCTTCTTCGGCTTCTCTTCTTCCTTCTTCTCCTCGTCGTTCTCAGCAGCGAAAGCCATCCGTTTACTTCTACTCAAAGGAGGCGGGTCACTTTCCGGCTCATTTCGACTTAGTTGGTTTCGAGAGTTTGAAGACGTGATGGGGTTTCGTTGTAAGGGAGGGTGATTATGAGGGTTCCGATTGCTCTGCTGAGCCGAATGGTTGTCCTGGACCCATTTGGAAGCGCGAGCACTCCCACGATTTCTTCGATCGGCGAGCCGACTGTTTGGTTGGATCGAAGACGAGGAGGATTCGATTTGTTGGGCTAACTCGTTGGTGATCACCACGTCGTCGGCGAGGAGTTGTGGTCTAGAAAGGTATAGTTGTCATGCGCACTAACGACTAAGTTTGTACGCTTGGCGCAACTGGTTGCGCGCCTAGTTTTGAAAAATGTGATCGCTCGTTCAACCCCAAATCTTCTAATTTTCTTTTTTATCCCTCTTTCAAGAACTCTCACCTCGGTAAAAGTCGATAGTCTAGAAGTGGAGACTCCACGGAAGCAATCGAATGCCGTCGATGGCGTCGATTATGAGACGAGCTCTTCTCCTGCGTATTATCCTTCTTCGACACATTCAACAGAGCGAAATAGAAAGCCATCGAGAGGAATTCGATGATTTCAAAAATATTCAGCCGAGAAGTTTCCAAAGAATGTAAAGTTATGAAAAGTGAGAGAGTCAGCGAGCCCCTCGCGCGCGCGGATTGCTCCCCGGGGAGCACCGATTCTTGGCAGATGGACACACAAAAAGTTCCATGGGCTTCCTCTTTTGTGTCGAGAATTTTCGAAGAAGTGTGGGCGTGTTTTTTATTTGTCTTATTTGTGTTTCGGTTTTGGAGAACTTCTTTAACTTTTTTGGATTAGAGGCTCATGGGAAGCCAGGACAGTTATCATGGATATGATGAATACATTTATTAAACATTCAGTAAACATATATGAATAAAACTTTCAAATTAAGATTTTCCATTAATTAAGTACATTAAGGTTTTGAAGAACACCAAGTCATCAACGACAAAGACTTTTTGAGAAGGTGAGCCATCACCGAGGGATCCAAATCCGCCATATTCATTGGAACCACGTAGCGTATGTCTTCAGCGGTTTTGATCTCATCCAGACATTTTCTCTGAAGATATTTCATCTTTCACCTTATTTCAGATAAAACCAATACCTTCAAAGACTCCAGATTGAAGCGAGTTGCCATCTGCAACTTCTTCTTCAATGTCTTTTTTGATTTCTCGAACAAGAACTCCGTGCATCTTCTGATGGCAGTCGGAGCATCGTACATGTGAGCGAGAACGGCGATTCCTTCGACAGTGATGTCTGAAAAATGAAATGATTCTATTGATAAGAGTTGAGACTGTTCGCACCATCGATAGCAGCTTCTCCGTAGAGAACTTCGAGGAAAAAGTGAAAATCATCCGGGTCGATTCCGGTGAGAGTGACTTCAGACTTTTTGGATTCCGAGAAATTCCCGAGAAGAACAGCTTTGAAGAACGAAGATTGGACGGCAAGGTACTGAAAAATGGCAGGTTTCCTTCTGAACAAGATAAAGTCTAACCGTTTTGTTAACATGGAACTTTCTGTCCTTCACGACGAGAACGATGTCAGAAACCTCCTTGACAGACTCATCGAAACTTCTGAACTTCTTCTTTCTCAATCCTTTCGTCTGGATAATTTTGACATGCGCTTCAGCTGTCAAACTACCGTCGAACAGATAGCTTTTCATCACCTGATCCCATTTCGAAAAATCATGGTAACCACGTCCGGCGTTCTCTTTGAAGCAGTAGCGCAGAATTCTCGTCGAGTTAGTTTTAGTGGGCCCGATAATCTTCAGCTCATTTTCCGTTTCGATCTCCCAGTCCTTTCCCGGATGTTCCACGTGAAGATAGAACGCGAGGTCGTTGCCTTTGTGCATGAGTTGGATAGTCCATACGACTCCAAAATGATCTTCCCACCTACTGAACTTCGATGTATCATTTTTGAAGTTCTCAAAATTCTTGAAAACGTGTTTTAGTACGAATGATTTTCCGATTTGCAGAGTTCTCTCATTTGGATTCTGCAACAACCACATTCTTATAATAGGCGTTTTCGACAGTCACCACTCACTCTGACTGGCAAACAACTAAAAAGAGGGGGCAGAACGATGGCATTCATCGTTTCAACCACGGCTTCTGGCTGAATTTTGGAGATGAAGGTCTCGATCGATTGAAGTTTATCCATAAAATCCTTAGGTTTTTGTTCATTGGTGTTCTTGCTCTCTTCGGAATCAGTCGATAGCTTGTTAAGTATGTCGAAAAGATCACTACGAAGATTCTGAATTTGCGACATCACATCGGATGACGAGTTTTCGTTGTTGCCAGCTATCGGCATACTGTCTCCTTTTTCAGCCATACTTTGATGAGCTCTGTAATCGAAATGAAGTTCAAACAATGCACAGAAGATGATGCAGAAAGCGAACGGAATTTTGACCGATTCGAACGGAAAAATACGATAGGGAATAAAATTTGCAAGGATGATTCTTCAGGCACAATTGTACAAAATGAGTTATTTATGATGAAGCTATAGATTGACAAAAATGAAAAGATGTATTTAACAAGAACATTAGTAAACTGTAAGTTATTTTTATCTAAAAGAGATGGCTTTTTCGAGAAGAGCCGATACAGTCGAGTGATCGAAATCTTGGAAGTTGCTCGGTACGGCAGATCTGACATCGGACAATGTTTTGATACCAGACAGACACTTTTTCTGGAAACTTGTACGTATTAATCCATTGTGAAATCTATTTCGTACCTTCAACCCATCCAAATTGTATCGATCCGCCATATGAAGTTTCCTCTTCAACAGTTTCCTCGACTTCTCAAGCATAAACTGCTCACACCTTCTGATCGCAGTCGGAGCATCGTACATGTCAGCGAGAAGAATGATTCCCTCGACATTACTTTCTGGAAAGAGAAACAGATATGATGTCGGAGAAGACGGGGGAAGGGTGTTACCATCGATGGCAGCTTCTCCGTAGAGAATTTCGAGGAAGAAGTTAAAGTCTTCTGGATCGATTCCAGAGAGAGTGATTTCTGACTTGTTGGATTCTGCGAAACTTCCGAGAAGAAGAGCTCTGAAGAATGAGGACTGGGCGGCGAGAAACTGAAAGAAGAAGTGAAATAAGTTATCTTTGTGTAAATATAGAGAAAAATATTACCGTTTTGTTAACATAAAATTTCTTATCCTTCACGACGAGAACCATATCAGAAACCTCCTTGACAGACTCGTCAAAACTTCTGAACTTTTCCTTTCTCAATCCTTTCGTCTCGCTGATTTTCACATGAACTTCGGTTGTTAAATTTCCGTCGACCAGATAGTTTCTCTTCATGCCTGCCCATCCTAAAAACTTGGAGAAACCGAATCCGATGCTCTCCTTGAAACGATGATTTTGGGATTTCGTGAAGTCAGTTTTCTTGGGTCCGATAATTTTGAGATCAAACTCTGTTTCAATTTCCCAATCCTTCCCCGGATAATTCACGTGGAGCAAGAACTGGAGGTAGCTGTCCTTCTGCTTAATACAGATATACCAGTCGACACCGAAATGCTCTTCGAGCTCACTTCGATTCCAGGAATCATTTTCGAAGTTCTCGACATTCTTGAAAACGTGTCTTAACACGAATGACTTTCCGATTTCCGGAGTTTTGCTGTTTGGATTCTGAAATATCAGCACTTCAGATGATTGACGATTTCGACCGTCAACAATTACATTTGATAAACAACTCGAAACAGGGGGCGAAACTACTGCAAACTTTGTTGCAACCGCGGCTTCTGGCTGAATTTTGGAAATCAAGTCCTCGATCGATTGGAATTTCTCCCTATTATCTGCATGGTTTCGCTCAGCGATTTTCTTGTTCTCTTCTGACTCATTCGACAGCTGATTTAGTTTCGTGAAAATCTCGCACCGAAGTTTATCTGAATCTGATGACACCGTCTGTCCTACTTCGAGAATTTCGCTGCGAAGTTTCTGAAGTTCCGACAAAAAATCAGAGGGTGAGTCTTGGTTTCTGTCAACTAGGGATTCGCCTTCCTTTTCAGTCATATTTGGGTTAGTACTGAAATCGGAATGGAGTACAAGAATTGAATGAAAAATGTAGAAGTATCAAATTGGATAATCACCAATCGAAAGTGAAAAACAACGGAGATTTTCAAAACCTGATGAGCTTGTTCATTGGAAAAATGATAAAAAAAATGAACAACTGCAACAACAACATCAACAAAAGTAAATAAAAAAACTTATAGCTCTTTTACAGAAATCGCTTTCTTAAGAAGAGCCGCAATTGTCGAGTGCTGCAAATCTTCAATGTTCTTTGGAACGACAGCTCTGATACCGGATAAAGATTTGACTTGAGAGAGGCACTTCTTCTGAAAATAATGGGCATTCATTATATTTTTTGCTGCATTTTGTACCTTCAATACACCCATGTTGTATTGGTCGGCCATATGAAGTTTCCTCTTCATGAGTTTCCTCGATTTCTCAAGCATAAACTCCTCACACCTTCTGATCGCAGTCGGGGCATCGTACATGTCAGCAATGAGGGCGATCCCTTCAACGTTGCTTTCTGGAAGAAACATGGATGTGAGATTAAAGATTGAGTGTTACCGTCGATCGCTGGCTCTCCGTAGAGAATTTCGAGGAAAAAATGGAAATCTTCTGGATCGATTCCGGTGAGAGTGATTTCAGACTTTTTGGATTCCGAGAAATTCCCGAGGAGAAGAGCTTTGAAGAAAGATGATTGGGCCGCGAGAAACTAAAAAATGACAGGTTTCCGTTAGAATATGATGATAAAGTCTAACCGTTTTGTTCACATGGAACTTTCTATCCTTCACGACGAGAACAATGTCAGAAACCTCCTTGACCGACTCATCGAAACTTCTGATCTTTTCTTTCCTCAGTCCTTTCGTTTCGATGATTTTGACATGAACTTCAGCAGTCAAGTTTCCATCGACCAGGTAGTTGTTCTTCATTACTTCCCAATTCAAATAATCACTGTAACCCCGCCCATTCTTCTCTTTGTAACAACAGCGCATGGCTTCCGTGAAAACAGTTTTCGTGGAGCCGATAATCTTGAGATCACTTTCTGTTTCAATCTCCCAGCCCTCTCCCGGATAATCCACGTGAAGATAAAACTCGAGATTGTTGCCCTTGTGCATGAGTTGGATATACCATTCGATCCCAAAATGATCTTCTCGCCTACTATACTTCGGTGTATCGTTTTCGAAGTTCTCAACATTCTTGAAAACGTGTTTTAGCACGAATGATTTTCCGATTCCCAGAATGTCTTCATTTGGATTCTGCAACAACCGCATTCTTGTAATATTATAAATTCGCAGTCTGTTGGCACTCTTTTAAAGGCGCATGACGTTACTTAAAAGGATATCTCGCCACGATTAGACATTTTTTCGGTATGGAAAATGTGCGCCAGGAAAAGTATTAAGATTTCACATATTTTTTAGACTTAAAAAGTATCGAATCGTGGCGAGATATCCTTTTAAGTAACGCCATGCGCCTTTAAAAGAGTGCCAACAGACTGCGAATTTATAATAGCCGTTTTCGACAGTCACCACTCACTCTGACTGGCAAACTACTCGAAAAAGGGGGCACAAAGACTGCATCCTTTTCTTTATCTACGGCTTCTGGCTGAATTTTGGAGACCAGGTCCTCGATCGATTGAAGTTTATCCATAATATCCGTGAGTTTTTGTTCATTGGTGTTCTTGTTCTCTTCGGATTCAGTCAATTGCTTGTTCAGTGTATCGAAAAGATCACTACGAAGATTCTGAATTTCCGGCATCACATCGGATGTCAAATTTTCGTTGTTGCCAACTACCGGCACACTGTCTCCGTTGTCAGCCATATTTTGGTGAGTTCTGAAATCGAGATGAAGAACAAACAATGCACAACAATGCAGAGAAATCAAACGGAATATTGACCGATTCGAACGGAAAAATAAATGGACAGGCTAAACTTTTGATAGGATAATTATTCAGGCACATCAATACAAAAAAGTCACGAATTGTTGCTTATGAAGGAAACAAGTATTAGGAACTGTGACAGTACTATTCTTATTCAACAGAAATCGCTTTTTCAAGAAGAGCCACTACTGTCGAATGCTCGAAATTCTGCACGTTGTTTGGGATGACAGATCTCAGATCGGATGATGTTCTGATTTCAGAAAGACACCATTTCTGAAATTTTATGAATCTTCATTGTAGTTTCCAGCTTATATCACTACCTTCAACGCACCCAGACTGTATCGATCAGCCAACTGCAACTTTTTCTTCAACGTCTTTCTTGATTTCTCGAGCAAGAACTCTTCACATCTTCTGACCGCTGTCGAAGCGTCGTACATGTCAGCCAAAAGCATAATCCCTTCAACAGTGGTGTCTGAAAAATGAAATCATACTAACTCAAACTTGAGACTATGAGCACCATCGATAGCAGCTTCTCCGTAGAGAACTTCTAGGAAAAAGTGAAAGTCTTCTGGATCGATTCCGGTGAGAGTTATTTCTGACTTTTTGGATTCTGCGAAATTTCCGAGGAAAAGAGCTTTGAAAAAGGAAGACTGAGTTGCAAGAAACTGGAAAACTTTAGGTTCATCGGGAAATATAGCGAATCCTACCATCTTGAGAACGTGAAATTTCCTGTCGTTCACCACCAGAACGATGTCAGAAATCTCCTCGGAACCGTGAAAATTTCTGAATGTCTCCTTTCTCAATCCTTTCGTTTCGATGATTTTGACATGGACTTCGGCTGTCAAATTTCCATCATCCAGATAGTTTTTCTCTACTTCCTTCCATGGCAGAAAGTCATCGAAACCCTCTCCAATAGTTTCTTTGTAACAGTAGTTTTGGGTTTTCGTAAAATCAGATTTCTTTGGACTAGTAATCTTGAGATCGAATTCTGTTTCAATTACCCAGTCCGTTCCCGGATGCTCCACGAAAAGATGGAACTGGAGATTTTCGTCCTCGTAGGTCAGGCAGATATACCATTCGACGCCGAAGTGCTCTTCCCTTTCGCTGTCATTATATTCGCTTTTCTCGAACTTGTCGGCGTTTTTGAAAATGTGTTTCAACACGAATGATTTTCCGATTTCTGGATTTTTCATCGTCGGGTTCTGAAATAGGCCACAGTCAGTTAGCGTTTTACTTCCAATAACTTAAAATGAGCGGAGAAGAACTTGCCAAATCAGTTGACTCAACTGAATCCTTTGTTGCTACCACGGCTTCCGGCAGAATTTTGGAGACCAGACTCTCAATCGATTGAAGTTTCACCAGAACATCCGCGTTGTTAAACTTATCGAAAATTTCACTTCGAAGTTTCTGAATTTCCGACATCAAATCGGTCTGAGAATCTTCTTTGTTGCCAACTATCGACTGTTTTTCTTCCTTTTCAGTCATGTTTTGGTGGATTCTGAATTAGGAATTACGCAATCACGATCGATTACAATCGATTACAAAAAATGAACAGAAATTTCAGATGTATTGTGCGGGTTTTCACCATTAATTCAAGTCAATTTTCGAACTTAGGTTTAAAATATTTATATATTTATAAATATGAATAAAATGAATATTCTTCCACACAACAAACCTAACCTCGAGAAAACAATGGGAATGTTCCGGGTCGATTACGGTGAGAATTGTTTCTGACTTTGCGATTCCGCAAAATTTCCGACGAAGAGTGCTTCGAAGAAGGAAGATTGTGTTTGAATGAAAACGCATTGGTTTCATTTCTGAGAATCTCGAAATTTACGTCGATTCCACTGGGTCGAAAATATCAGTCGTCAAAACATTTCACAAAAATGTTTGATCAACTTTTCCATCGACTAAAATCCTTTCTCCTTTTCGCTTGACAATTGCGCTCTCAATGCTCTCACATCTTCGAGAACTTCTCTGTTTCAAATCGTCAGCTGCCATTTTGGTTTCCGTCATATTTTGGATTTTTCTGGAAAAAAAATAGTTCAGTTCGTTCAATTTACGCGATTCATTTCCAGAAAGCACTGAAAATTAGTTTGAAAGCAATTTTCCGGGGAAAAAACTATGCCGAGAACCGTGCGGCGACTTGCAAAAACCTCACGCGACAGGTTGCCGATGGGCGGAGCCAAGCTTTCATGCCATTTTTCAAGCTGATTCTCGGAAATTCTCTCAGTTAGTCGTACTAAACTGGCTTGAAACCTAATTCTATTTTCAGATCATCACAAAAAACCTATTTCTATTCTATTTTCAGGTCACAAGTACAAGTATAAATATGCAACCCATTTTACACGCAACACGTGACCCCGAAACTTCAAAAAAAAAAGTGAAATGCTCGACCGGAATCCACACCAGCAGCCACGTGTCACTCTATTCAGCGATCACCAGTTTGGCAAGATCAGTGCTCACGGAATAGACGATTCAAATTCGTTAAAATGTTAATCAAGAATCCGTTCAAGACAATTGTCGTCATCGTTATCCTCTTTATTCCCGTTTGTCAGTCAAAGTCATGCATCGGAACAGACATTGAAAAACTGGAGAACAACTGCGAAACTGTCAATGGAAAACCGCTGGTGTTTCGAGGCAGCGTAGACGGTGAGATATATTTGAAAAAAGATAACTGAATAAAAAAGATGTTTTCAGTGAACACAATTCTTCAGAAAGTGAAAAGTATTAAAACTATCGAAGCTGGGATTGAGATCATCGGAACAGACTTCGAGTCGTTCGATTTTTTCAACAAGGCACTGACAACACTTCTCAATGGAAATGGTCCCGCCATCATTCTTCGGGAGAATCCCAAACTCAAGAGACTTCACTTCGATAGCTTGAACGTGATCAAAGGAAAAGGCAACGTTATTCTTCTTCTTGACAAAACGTATTTCTCGACAGCCATCAATGAGAACAAAGAATCGTTAGTTTCTTGATTTACAGCTTTCTAATCATTCATGTTTTCAGTCTGAACGATCTCGTGAAACTTGCGTCAATTGGTCGAGAGAAACCCTGCTCCGAAAAGCCCGTCGAAGTGAATCGCGACGAAGTTCTCGAAGAATCCAACTCATTGGTGTTCGTGTTTGGTGGATGTGGTGCAGTTTTTCTCATTGGAGCGGCAGTCCTCGTCTACTACTCCTACAAAAAACGTGCCGAAGATAAAAATCTCAAGACGAAGAACATGGAAGATGGGGGAGCCAAGGATATAAAGAAGAGTGGAGATGTTGATGGCGCTGGTGAAACTGCTAAGAAGGCGCCGAGTCTCCAAGGGAAGATCGACGAGGATCCGAAGAAGAAATAATGATGTACATATGAATCCTGTTGTTTTTCTGTTTTTTTTTTCTTTTTCCTTTGCACCATCTCCCTTTTTATGTGATTAATAAACTAATTTCAATTATTGTACTCCAAATGAATACGAATCGGAACAAATCTACATACAATGTTACGAAAAACCTAGAGTTTTCCATCGAAAAATCAGTAAAGATGTCGAATCTTTTTAACGGAAAAAAACTGAAATTCAAACACAATGTTGCGCGTCAGTTCAAATGCATCGAACGCAACTCGACGCAAACACCGGTGCATACCGTAACCTCACAAAAATATTTGGGAGCGCCTTTCATTGAAGCGCGAATTTTAGGCGCCAATGTTCTTCTTCGAAATTCCAACCGAAGATCAGACAATTTCTCCCTATTTTCGATTGAATTTTTCGTAGATTTTCTCCGATTTTTAAAGAAATAATTGTTTCAGAATGGCCTCCAACGACACTATTTGTGTGTTCGAGAATCCGGAGCCGTTCGATTCCCCAGACATTTCCGCCACCTCTTCCACCTCCTCATCCTCGGCTCCATCGACTTCCGATTCGAACAGCTCATTGGTGGAAGATATCGAAAATTGCGATCCACAAGAAACGATTGAAAAGTTGAAGGAGAAGCTGAAGCTGACGAAGAAGGACTTGAATATGGCACTCGATGCTTCCCTTGAGCTGAGAAAAAGAGCCAGTGGGTTGGAGGGAATTTGAATTTGAAATCAGTCTTTTTTTTTCAGATGAATGTGAAGAGGATGCAAAGAAACTTCAGGAGCGACTCGACGAGTACGACGGCGTTCTGATGGCGATGAGAACGGGACACGTGGCGGCGAGAGGTGGTGTGAAGGTGGAAGTGGAGGACTGGGAGACGATGGTCAACAAAACGTTGGGCAGAAATGAAGAGCCCGCCCACTCCTCCCCAGATTCGACCAGCGCCAACCTTGAATTCCTCAAAAAACTCACCGAAGACACGGAGAATCTGACGATCGAAATTAACAGAACGAGGATGATCGAGAAAGAGAATATGCTGAGAATCAAGGCTCTGGAGAACACGTTGGCGAACACGAGGCAGAAGAATGCTTCTGAGAAGCACAACCTCTACAACACCGTCGAGGAACTTCAGAATAAGCTAACCACCGCCCAGAACCTCAACGAATCGCTGAGAAGCGCCAAGGACCGGTCCGAAGACGTAACGAAGGAGATTCTGAGAAGATCCAATAGCTCGAAGCGATTCGAGGAACTCCTGAAGGCGCAGTTGGAGAAGGACGCTCAGATTGCTCAGCTGATAGAGGAATTGAATATGATACATTCTCGAGCCAGCGTCGCCGAGGATCTCGTCCACCAACAGACGACGAGTATCGGAGAATTGACACTCAAGAACAAGAATCTCCAAAATCGACTGAGAATTCAGGAGGAGGGATTCAGCGAGGAGCAGAAGAGGCTGAACACTGCTTATGATCGCCTTCACGCGGACTTCAAATCGCTGGAACGGTACAAGAAAAAACAAGAGAAGGAATTGGAGACGCAGAAGAAGATGATTGAGAAGATATCCAGACAGAATGAGGGTGTGGAGAAACAGCTGGCGGACATGGAGAAGGCCAGTTTGAAGAACACCAAGTTGATGAACGGACTTCGCGAACAAAATGAGGACTTGCTGCAGAAATCGAGCAGGAGAAAGGAAGAGATTCGAGAGCTCAAAGGTTCCTAAAAGATTCTGAATTGTAACCTGTATATATTTCTTTCAGAGCAGCTCAAATCCCAGGCCAACATCTCGAACACCAGACTCCGGATCGTCAGCGACTCGGCTCGTAACTCTCCACGAATCCAGCTGCGACAGAAAGTCAAAATGGAGGAGGACGTCGAATGCCGTCCTGATTCCGACTATGACGACATCATCGTCACGAAGCAAGTCGTTCCGAAGAGAGCACGTCAGATGTCGTCGCCGGCGAAGTCTGCATCGAAGAAGTTGAAACTGTGAAAGATGTTGAATCCCCTCCCCTCTCCTTTCCCTCGAGAATATTGACTCCAGATTGTAAATGGATTGCTTTGAAAGCAGCTCCCCTCTCAGCATGCTCTATTATTGATTATATTTTTTGTTTATAGAATTTGTTGTATTATATGTATATGGACTAACCATCACGCTGTATTAATTTTTCTCGACTAACATTTTAACTTTTTTTTGACTGATGCTGTACTATAGAGCTCTTTTCTTCTGTTCCGGCCTAGTTTGTACTATATTGAACTCGAAATGAAATTTGTCAGATTTTACACATTCCCGCTTTGCTCGTCAAATATGCGGCGGCATACGCATTTTTGCGTAGTCGTGTTTGTGCAAACACCGATGTGAAATTTGGCACGACTTTGCTTGTCTTCCAACGATTTTCGCTATTTTCAGCTGATTTTTTGCATATTTCTTTCCGTTTCTTACTCCTGAATCCAAAATATTTTTTTCGCTTCAGAATGGCGGACGCATCTGCCGGAGGTCTCTACCAATGTCTCACAGACATTTCGCGCGCCGATACCAGCGGCGACTACCAGAAGGCTCTTCAGGCGGCTAATAAGCGTAAGTTGTTGGCGTATTTTCCTGATAAACCCAATATTTGAAATTATAGTCATTCGTAAGCATCCGAAGGAAACGTACGCTTTCAAGTGCAAGCTCGTGGCTCAAATCCAGCTTTCTCAATGGCAGGATGCCCTCGAGCTGATTCGCAAGACCCCAGCGCATCAGATGGGGTAAGAACTTTTATTACCCGATGGCATGAAATTTTCTTCTATTATCCTCAAAAATTTCAGGCACGTCGGCTTCGAAAAGGCCTACATCCACTACCGTCTCGGAGAGCCCGACGAAGCTGTCAAAGAACTCAATACTTGCGAAAAAGACGATGTGAAAGCGCAAGAGCTCAAGGCCCAGATATTTTATAAGCAGGAGAACTTCAAAGAGGCCTATGAAATCTACCTTTGGCTTTTGAAAAACCACTCTGACGATTCGGATGAGCTCCGTCGTGCGAACTACTTGGCTGTGCAGGCTCGTCTAGAGGCTCAAGGAACCAAGCAGCAGGTGGAGGATGCGGAGGACTCGTACTCGCAGCTCTACAACAAGGCTTGTGTAGAGATTGAGGCCGAAAAGCTACCACAGGCATTGGCTAGTCTTGAAAAGGCGTTAGGTAGGATTTCTGGAATCCTAGTTGAAAATTTGTGGTCTTTTTTCAGTCTCCTGCCGCAAATCGCTCGAGGACGAAGACCGTGAGGAAGAGGAAATCGAGGAGGAGCTCGACTCGATTCGTGTTCAGAAGGCTTATGTGCTTCAGAGAATGGGAAAGAAGGCGGAGGCTCTCGAGATTTATCAGAAGGTTCAGGCGGCTAAGTGAGTAATTCAAAACTCTCAAAGAGCAAAAAAATAACACGATCCAAAAGATATTTCAGTCATTCCGACGAGAGTGTCAAGGCCACCATCACCAACAATATTCCGGCGGCGTCGAGTGATTTCGCTCTGGCCGATTCTCGCAAGAGATTCAAGGCAGCTTTGCAGATAGATCAAAGCAAGTTGACTCGTCGTCAACGTCGCACTCTGATGCTTAATAATGCTCTTGTGCTCCTTATGTCGAATCAGAGAGAGCCGTGCAAGAGAGCTCTCGAGGATCTCGTTGCCAAGTTCGGATCATCGAAGGATGTCGCTTTGATTGAGGCCACGCTGCATGTTAGAATGGGAGACACGGAGAGCGCGTTGAAGGTATGTATTATAATGAAAAGTGCTACGGATCACAATGAGATGTATTGCTTGATTTTTTTTTCGTGACCTTTTTCATCTCGACGATTTTCTGTTATAAAAAATCTTCCAGGTTCTCGAAGGAAACGACTTGGATACCTCCGTCGCCCGTCTTCACGTCCTCCTCAACGCCAATCGCCTCCCCGACGCCATCAAAGCAATCCGTGCTCTTCCGAACGCCTCCGACCTCGGACCATCTTCTCTCCTTACCTCCACCCTCATCGCTTCCGATGCCAAGGATGAAGCCGTCAAGGCTCTGGCCTCCGCGTCCACCGCGAAAAATCAAACTTCCGAGAATCTCAAAGCTATTCTGGATGCTCTTGTAGACGTTGAACAAGGTCGAGGAAACGACGCGGCTGCTACGAAGCACTTGGAGAAGCTTGTCGAGAAGTTCCCAGATGATTTGCAAGTTCAGTGTCGTCTGGTCGCTGCCTACTCGAAAACAGACCCGAAGAAGGCCGATGCGATGAGCACCAAACTGTTCCCAGAGACGATGGAGGTCGATGTGAATGTGGATGAGCTCGAGGACTCTGACTGGATATTGTATGGAGAAAAGTATCGTCAGAGAAAGGAGGCCAAGTCGCCGGGAGAGCCAGACTCGGAAATTATCACCAGAAAGTTGAAGAATAAGAACCGGAAGAGAAAGATTCGCCTCCCGAAGAACTACAATCCAGATGTGCTTCCGGATCCGGAACGCTGGCTTCCTCGTCAGGAACGATCCACCTATAAAAAGAAGAGGAAGAATCGCGAGAGAGAAATCGGAAGAGGAACTCAAGGATCGTCGTCGGCAAATCCAAATGTCGAATTCGTCTCGGCTTCTCCCAATTCGCCCCGCCCACTTCCAGGACCAGTGGCCGACGGACCACGTCAGCAGCGTCCCAACTTCCAGAAGCAAAAGAAGAAGAAGGCCTCGAAGTTCTAATTTTTCTGATTGGTTTCCCAGATATTTATTGCCCCATTATTCGTTGTTTTCTTATTCCGTAATAGAAATCTTTATTTGAGCATAAACTGAAAATTTAGCACCTTTGAACGAAAATTGCAAAACATTTGTTTTAGAATAGAAAAATGCGGAGAAATTTTTTGAGCAACCAAAAAAAAGACACAAAATAACTTCGGATCAGGCGATGATGATGACTCGTAATCGAGAATGGAAGAGTGAAAGAGTTCTGAGAAGATGAATAGAATTGAGAGAGAGAGAGAGAAGTTTGAGCTTTTCGGACTAGCTTGGCGGGTTGAAGTTGATGTAGTTGGCGTCGTCGCACTCCATTTGGTTTTGGTACATGACTTGGTCGTAGTTTTGTTGCTGCTGTTGGCTTTGTTGTTGCTGTTGTTGGCTCTGCGACATGTATTGCGGTGGGAGACTGTTCGTCTTGCAAAGCGGCTCGTGTTGATTCGTGGATGGCATTTGGCCGAAAGAGCCGGATTGAGACGGCATTCCGTTTTGGTAGCCGTTCGATTCGCCGTAGGCATGGCCGTTGGTGCCGTTTTGGAATCTGGAATAGCAATAAACTCATTGTTTTGTGTTTCTAGGTCATTTTTTTGTTATTTTTTCGTGTTAAAACCAGTCAATTCGGTCATTAAGGTATCACACCGCGAAAACCGTTTTTGAAGTGCTACCGTACTTCAAAGGGACATAGTTCAATTTCAGATGAGTTTCATGAATTTTGTCGATTTACCGGCAATTTTCGTCTTGAATTGATACGAAAAACATGTTTTTTTCCCCGAAAAACTGAAAAATCTCCGATGAAAATCTTCAAAAATCGAAGAAAGACACCACGAAATCGAACTTGTTCCTTCATAGTCCAGTAGCCTCACAATCGTTCACCCTCCCCCGATTTTCGATGCGTCTCCACTCACCTATCATACGACGTCGTGGTGACCGTAAACTTGTGCTTGGTGCTCTCCACAGTGGAAATGTAGAACATTGGCTGCGTCGGCGACTGCGGATGCTGCATCGAGTCGCGTCTCTCCAAATTCGGCGTTCCCATTCCGTTCTGTTGTTGCTGCTGCTGTTGTTGTTGATGTTGTTGTTGCTGCACCACCTCATCAATCTCCATTCCGCCACCATGGGCGACATTCATCGCTTGACGCATGTCTAAAACTGAACCGAGGGTCAGGCTCCAGATTCTAGGCATCATCTTACCTCCATACATGTCCGGCGTAATTGTCACATTGTAGTCCGGATCGCACTCAGCCATTTCTAGGTTCGGCATCGAGGAGGCGCCATTGAGAGATACATCGAAATCGTTGACCTGGGCGGGGAGCGAGTTGCAGGAGAGGCTGAAAGACTAGAATGTTCTAAAAATCCATGTTATATGGTAGCTCACTTGTATGGTAATGTTCCGATTTGATTCTGATACGAAGCTCCGCCATCCGACGAGCATTGATACGAATGCAAGCTCTCGATGGAGCTGGAACTCGACGAGTGCACCATTCTCGGCTCACTGTGTCTTCTGGCAAGCCCGTTTGACATTTGTTGCTCCAATTGCTCATCTTGAGAGCTGGAATTGCATGCCATGTGTCCGTTGATCGGTGGCGATGGAGAGGTGTCCATGGTGAGGATGGATTGTTGTGGAGAGCCGTTGGTTGGGGAGTGCTCGACCTTCGGCGCCTCCTGGAGCAAGTCATGCACCAGACGATCGTTCATTTGTCCGAAACTGTCCACGAATGAGAGATTCTCCATGACCAGTCTTCCGAGCATCATTACAGATGGGACGAAGAGCAAGAGATTTCCGAATCTACTCGAGGCAACCTCCTTGGGATGGGTTTCACGGACAACGTGATAGAGGGTCTCCTGGATTCGATCTCTAAGATCCATGATGGCCTCCGATCCATCTTGAGTGAGAGTTTTCAGGTCTAAACAATTCTCTGTACTTGACACCAATGTCTCAGGCTACTCACAGGGGTTCAACACCACAATCGCTTTGAGCAGCGTGATCTCCTCCTCCTTCAAGTTCATCCGTCTCAACGGATCTATGAGCTCATCGATGCATCGTTCCGCTAGCTGATTCCCAAAGTGGTAAGGCTCCGCCCACGAGTTTGGAGCGTATCTGGAGATGAAGCCGAATGTGCTGAGACAGACAATGTCGGGCTGCTTGTGACGGGCCGTGTTGGCGCAGAGACTGAAGATCATCAGTGGGCCGTAGCTGGCTTTGACGATGGCGACCTGAAGAATGCTGATTAGATTTCCTCCAGGAAGAAGCTCTGTACCTTATCATCCATATTATTCACATCCATCATATCGAACAAATGATCAGCCCAGTCGATCATGGCGATCAGTCTACGATGAGCAATGCACGGCAGCTCTTCCGGATTGATTTCTCGAAACGCCTCATATCGCATCTCCGTTCTCTTTCCATCCAACAACGTCGGATCTTCTAACAACTGTTTTATGGACGTGGCAAACGGTAGAGGGTAGATGGATCTTGGCTCGGTGTGTCCGTCACCTCCCCCCACGATGAGGTCGATGTTCAGCAGTTGCATGAGGGTGGTTCTCATGTCGACTGGAAGTTTTCGCATCCACTCGGCATCCACCTCCCCTTCATCCTCGGCTGACAGTTTCGATCGACGCTGTCTGCCTTGATAGTGGCGTCCGGTGGCGTCTCGATCGGGACGCACCGCTTTTGGGTCCATGCCGACTTCGATGCATTTTTTGAAACGGCAGTATCTGGAAGTTGGGATGTTGAGATTTTGAGATTCTGATAGTGCGGGCTCGAGTACGATGGCCTTGAGAAATCTTGAGAATCTGATTTGTTTCGTTCCTTCAGTTTCCGCGTTTGGTTTTTTGAACTCTCTCTCTCTGGGGTTACTGGTGGTTCGGCTCATTAGGGCGTATCACGATTTTCAAAGGGTCTTGACTTTTAGAACTTTCTAGAATCCGAGACTCTAATTACAGTACCAAACTCTTTCCATACGTTCCACAGTCCAAGTTCAAACTTCAGCAAAAATATCGTAACTTTCTCACCTGCACGAATTCCTCTCATGCCGATCCACCACACAGTTCCCGTTATGGCGACACGTGTACTCGGACGGACGTTTCAGTGTTCTCCTGAAGAAACCTTTGCATCCGAAGCATGTCACTACACCGTAATGTGTTTTTGCGTTACCGTCTCCACATACTCGACACGTGTCGTTGGCGCCTGAAAGTTTTCTTGGTTAGCGAATGGAGCAGATTTGCGATATCTCTCTCAACAGTTGATATTCTGTCTGGTAGAGCGAACTTTCGAGAAAAAACTCACCAGAATGTGTTGCAATCTGACTCAACGAAGATTTGCGGGAAATCGACGCCGCCATATTCTCCAGACTCGACGTATCAACTTTTCCCATTTTTGCTCACTCTGTAATTTCTCGATAGTTATTTTTTTCCTACGAACCACGATAATATATCGGACACACATGCATAGATACACCTTTTTTCAGGTCGACTTGTATCGGAATGCAATAAGGATAAAGATGTGTCAGTTCTTCTCCTTCTTTCCCAATATCTCAAGCGAGAGACCATGGGAAACGGGGAGAGTCGGCTAGAGAGATAGACAGATAAGATTGATCGATGGGAAAATGATAAGAGAGAAAAAGGATGATAACAGAGAGTGCGGAGATTCGATGGAGACGCAGATAGTGATAGATTTATGATTGGGAAAGGGTACAAAGTGTCTGTGTATGGGCGGCGGAGATGGAGATGTGGACACTTTCTGGTTGGGGAGGGAATCAGAAGAAGAATAATATGAGATTGGATATGTTCTTTGGTACAAGTTTGGCAGGTTTCTCGTGTGCAGAGAAGGAGGTTTTGCAGCAGGGTTCGAAATCAGAATCTAGAAATATGGGTGTCTCAGAATGTCAGAATTTTGGAGAATCATGAAAAGTTAAAGAAAAATTCTAGAGGGTTCTGGAAGAGTTCAGTAAATTTCTAAAGCCTTTTGAAAGGTTCTAAACAATTCTGAAGATATTAGGAGGATTTCCAAAGGCTCGGGGAAATTCGGAAAGTTCTAGATCGTTCTGGAGAACTTTGAAAGATTCAGAAGAGTTACGGAAGATTCTAAGAGATTCTGAGCGACTCTGGCGGACTGGAAAGGATTCTAGAAGGTTCAGAGAGATTTTGACGAATTCTGAAATCTAGAAACTCAAAGTTCAGGATTGTCAAGAATTTTTGTGATATTGGTGGAAAGCTTTTGACGTTACAACTCAGAACATTTCAGAATCTCGAAACTTTAGAATCTTTCAGAATCTTGCTTTTCAGAATATCGTAATCTCAGAACCTGACGCTTCAGAATCCCTGACGTCAGCATTCTAATTGGAAAATCTCAAGAGAATCTTCGACTTCCCAGACTCACGAAATCTAAATCCAGAATCTCCATCATCAGATTTCGTCAGTTTCAGAGATCTAACCCCTCCGAAGAGACTCCAACGAACTTCACCCAAAAATGACATGCAATAAAAAAAGAGCAACATAGAGAAGGTGAGAGTGTCACATTTTTATCATGTTAATAAGAAACAGGAAAAAAAATGGGAAGAGGAAGAGGTAAAAAGAAACGGAAATCGAAACAGTATTTGTGTGTTATCAAACCGTTTCGAATACGAAATGATAGAGGAGACGAAAAGCAAAATGTCTATTTTTCCCACGAGTTATTTTTGGGGTGTTGTCTAATGGTTTCGAATGAGTCATTGCTGTTCGATTTTGAATGGTTATTTTCTTATTCAACCTTCCAAAAAATAGGGGTATGGTTGAGAAAAGGAGGAATGAGTAAGGTTACTTTCGAGAAGTCTAATCGGATTGAAACCTGGAAAGAGAGAGGAGTATACAGGAATGAAAAACTCTGAACCACAAAAAAAATCAAAGAAGTTTTGATTGATGTTAATGAGAGACTAGAAGGAGCATATAAGTTCTCTTCCTGTCGGTCGAGAAACGAAAAGAAGGTAAAGAAAGCAGAGAGGAGAGAACGAGAAAGATGGAGAGCACGGATTTGCATGAGAAATGATGTCAGTGTCCTCCTTTCTGCCTTTTTTTTCTGTACAATGGACGGGTTTTTTGTTTTCTTGTTGTTCAGGGGGGAAGGAAGACAGGGGGTGGAGCTCCATGGAGCAAATAGAGAATTTCAAGCATACCATTCTTTGGCTGAATTTTGAAGTTTTCCAGTTGGAATGGTTAGAAAAAAACTTGATTTCAAGAATCCTATAGAACACTACAAAATAATCCAGAATCCTTCATGATTCTACGGAAGCTTCTAGACTCATCCACAGCCCTCTTCAGATTCCTAGATGTTCCTAATACTACACCTAGTGATAAATCAACACTCAGTCAGTAGGCTACTAGGGCAAAATGACGGCCACCGCAACGATCTACAGTCTCCCAGGAAAACAGACACCGAACGGAAATCAGATCTATGCAAAGGGAGATGGACAGTACCCCCAACGAATGGACAGACAAAGACAGATAATAAAGGAGATAGAAATGTCAAAGAATGTCGATAGTGCATACTGAGATAAAAAAAAAGGTGATGATAAGAAGGGAAGGAAGAATTATGTATAGTTATAAAAAAGAGGGGAGAAGAAGATGGACGAAATAATATAAACGGAAGAAGGAAAATAGGGGGACCCTTCTCGGAGTCTTCCGCAAAAAATAAAGAGTGCGGGCATCCCAAAAAAAAAAAAATGGTGTAGTGTCTGGGAAGTGGAAGAAGAAGAAGAAGATGGAAGAAATTGAGGACTGCCGATGAGAAAAAAAAACGAAGGAAATAAAGAGAATAGAGATGTTTTCTGTTGTTTTTCGTGTTGTCTGGAGAAAAAAGAATCGGAGAAGAAAATGATAGGAGAGAGAGAGAGAGAGAGAGGAGGACGAGTGTAATAGGGAGAGAGGTTCCGAAGATTAGTTGAGGTGGTCCGGGGAAAATGAGAGAAGGGATTTTGTAAAATTTCGAAATCTGAGACCCTGAATCTCTGCGATCGGGAAGCTCAGAATCATGGAATCTTAGAACTTCAGTGCCCCGGAATTTTCAAATCACAAAACCTCAAATCCCACAGCAACTTGGAGTCTCAGAGAATCTAGAAACTAGGACATTGAACTCAGAAAAAACGACCTAGAAACTCTCTTCATACCCCGCGGCTCTAAAACCCCTCCCGGTGGCCTAGACAACTATTGATGACCTAGAAAAGATGTCTATGGCCTAGAAAACCTACTGATGGTTGTTAGAATATCAGAAACATTGTCAAACAAAAGCACCGTATAACCATTCACTATGAATTATGGCTTAACAACATCATGAGGTTTCTGAAATGGCCTAGAAACCCAAATCCCAGATTGTACGGTCCTCGAATGTGCCCTGAATCGCAGCAATAAATCACAAGTTAGTATGTGGCCTAGAAACGCCAAAAACATGGAACTAACTTAGGCTATTTGCATCTACCACAAAACGTTGTCCTTGAAATTTAGCTGGCCTAGAAACCCCGAAACTTCCCAAACCTCGGCCATCACTAGAAACCTACAAACGCCGATCACTAGACAACACAGTCTTATATTCCACTGAACCCTATCATTTCTCTCTCTCTCTCTCTCTCTCTCTCTCTCTCTCTCTCTCTCTCTCTCTCTCTCTCTCTCTCTCTCTCTCCTAGTTTGCATTGATAAGCCATCACCAAGAAAAAATCAGCATAATCTGGTTAGACTTCTAGTTTTTTTTCGCTTTCTGTTCATGCCTATCACTACCATCCACTCCCACCACCTATCACCATCGTGTCACACGACAACCTACTCTCTTTCTCTAGACACTCTCTCGATTCACCACACTATTTCCTCTATGATTCTAGACTTCTAGGTGATAGGCCAAGGTTCAATAAGTTTGTAGTGGATGTTTCAAGACGCTTTGAGAAGAAATGAAAAAAAAAACCCTAAGAAAAAAAGGTGACAGTGCGTCAGACATCGCATCACATTAGGCGACAAGAAGTTGATTATACATATAAATACAATCATATGTAGCGAAAATAGAGGAATCAAGGGGGGAGAAACGTGATTCTGTATTACATGTGGACTGCACATGTGCCGTACCGGGGAGAAAAGTTCTCACGGTTGTCTAGATCAAGTTGTAGATCAGTGATAAAAGAGAGACAACCAACGTTGAAACAGATGTATGGACAATCAAAACGATGAGATTCTGATATTCGGAGAGGTCAAGAGTCTTAGATTCTGAAAACCTAAGATTCTAGGATTGTGAGATGTTGATTCTGGCATTTCGAGATTCGAGATTCCAAGATTCTGAGGCTTCAAGGTTCAGAGATTTTGAGGTTTTGAATTTTTGAGATTCTCGGATTCTACGATTCGGGGATTTTGAGATTCTGAGGAGATTCTGAGATTTTGAAAGCCTGAATTTCTGAGGTTTCGAGACTCCAATGTTCAGCTTTTGAACTTCTAAAAGCTTGAGACCCAGTTTTCTAAAATCTGAGATTCAGAGAGAGAATTGACATTTCAAAATGCTGAGGTAAAATTTTAGAAATTTTCGGAGTTTGAATTCCCGCCAAACCAAAGCAAAGGAACACTGTCTATCATAAGATTCCACTAGAGACAGAACATTGTGATAGAACTTACATCTTGAATTAGACAAAGCTGAAAGTTTTGAAAAGTGTAAAAAAAAAGGGACAGCATTTTTGGAAATTGGGAAGTCAGTTTTCAGATTTTCGTTAGAGCGCATTTGCAGATAAATAGACCAAAGAGTCCAACCAAACCATGTAGATTCTCAGAAATGTGTAGTATTAAAAATCACTTGATTATTTTCTCTTTTACAACTTTTGAAGGTTATTTGTATTACGACACTGAAAATAGATCTCTGACGCTATTTTCAACGAAACATCTAATGACTAACTCGAATTTTCGGGAATCAAAGTACACCTGGTTTGAACAAGAGATTTGTTGCAAACCAAAAATTTTTTGACATTATACCCAGACCATAGAGTTCATTTTTGGTTTGGAACCAAATGAAGTGCAATTTCAAGAAAATTGAGGTTCCTTGGGGTCGAGGAACCTTTCCAAGAAAGAAAAAAAGCAAGGGACTATATTGAAAAAGAGTAAAGAGGAAATTGAAAAGAAATGGGGGACGAGAGGGAGAGCAACACGAAGAAAAAAGAAGTCCCTCTATTTTCTCTCTCCCCGATGGCTTAAACATTTGTGTGCTTCAACTGCAGTGTGTCTGCGTCTCTCACACTATCTCTCTCCTCCAGCTCTTTTCCCTCTTGAAAAATTGATCTCTGCGTCTCTCACTCTCTTTCGGTTTCGGAGAGAGAGAGAATTGTGCACATTGTGCACACTTTCCCTCTCTCTCTCTCTCCGCTACTGCTTTTTTCCAAAATTTTTCTCTATTGGCATTTTTGAAAATGGAAAGAGAGAGGGTGAATGTGAGAGAAATGCGACAGTTTTTAAAAGTGCAGCATTGGGAATTCGAAAAAGTGTGACATACTTTTTTTGGTGACATTTCTTTGAATTGTGCCGCCCATTTTGAATTTGAACTAACCGAGGTTTACGAAAATCTGAGAGTGAAAGTTTCGAGACTCAGAGATTCTGGGAACCTGAATTTTTGAAAACTTCGCGAATCAGAGATTCAGAGACTCGAAGATTTTGAGCTCCTGAAATTTTGAGATTCCGATAATAAGTTGTTAAACTTTTGAAAACTTGAGATTCCGAGATCCTTACAATTAGATTTCAAGATTTCAAAAATACAGAGCGTGTAAAATCAAAAAAACCTAGATTTTGAAGTTTTTCATTGAACGTTTCCGAGAACCTGAAGTTCCATATTTTAGGATTTTGGCGAGTTTGAAACGTTCAGAGTTTTCAAAAAGTAGGAAATTCCAAGATTCTCAAATCCAGGGAAAATAGAACTTCAAGATTTTCAATTTTCGAACGAATGAAAACACAACTCCGAGATTCTATACTTGATTCAATCTGAACTCTTCAGAATCCCTCGAAACGCCGTTTCCTAGGCCATCATCATCGCCTCTAATACACCAAAATAACCGAGAGATTACAACCAGGGGGCGCCGAGAATTCGCAACATGCGCAAAGGGTGTAATAAAAAATGAAACCGACCATGAACAAAAAAAAAATGCGGTAAACTGTGAGCGAGAAAAAGCAAATCGTGTGACCTCTATTCCTCTCCTCCCTTCGCTTCCAATACACATCTCACTTCTTTTTTTGTGTTGTATTTGCCGAAACGGTCGGCGAGGATGAGGAGGTCTTATGGTGGCAATGGAAACACGGGGAGGAGAATAAATGATAGTGTGATGGGCGAGTAGTAAACAAGACAAGATACACACACACACACAACGAAACAGGAGACATTTTTTGATGTCGTTTCCACCGTTCTATGTCCCTCTAATGCATTTCAGATCAGGTGGTGTGGTCAGGTAGAGGAATGCAGGAAACAGGAGTAAATGGAAAATGGGAAGAGGAAGTTTTTCGCAATGGGGGTCGAGATCTACCGAAAGTGCTAATTGTCACACATTTCCACTTGCAAGGATGTACAAAAAAATGTTGATAGTGGTGGGGATTTGGCTTTGGAGGATTGAAAGTTAGAGGATTCCAAGAAACAAAGTTCTGGATATTCAGAATCTTGGGAGGCTACAAAAACTTATAAGTTTGGAACTCTTCAGAATCTGCAAACACTGAAAATCTTTGAACCGAATACCTGCGACTCGGATTCTAAAGTTTGTTGAACCACCGACTGTCCTGGTCATTGTTACAAGAAGACACTTGACGGTAGAGCAGATAACTTAATTTTCGAATGAGATGGTCAGCCAAGCTAGTTAATTAAGTTGGGTTCAGTTGTTGCCGGGACTCGCCCATAAGTGTGGTTACGGCATTCCGCAGTTAAGAAACACTTTTGAATCACAAAATTTGAGATTCTTAGGAATTCAAATTCAAGGTTTGTGCATTTCCAGATTCTCGAGTGATTTTAAACAATCTGAAGCACTATGTTCTCATTCGAACTAGTTTCTGGTTTTGAGATTTCATAACTTTAAAGCCAAGAACCACAGTTGCAGGAGGTTTTTGAATATAGAAATTAACGTCATTCGGAAGATTTTCAATCTCACAGTAAAACATTGAGTTGGGTTTACAAAAGACCCCAAACTGGAAGTTGTTCGAATCCAGCAGATCCAGAGGATATTGATCAACGAAACTGTGAACTGAAACTTTCAATAGTCTGTAAGTTTTCTAGTTTAAGAAAAGTTTATGTGTTGTCAAAAACCACTCTGAATTATGCCTCCATCACGGTGAAAAATTTTGAGAATGAAATTGGAAAGGACGGACTATAACGAGCCGAAGAAAGTGCTGGCTCAGCTCGGCCCGGCCCAGTCAATTTCGGACTTTCGAGGTTTCGAATCTTTGAGATTCAGTGTCCATTGAAGCGGACAAATTCAGGCTGGCGCTGGGCTCAAATTGAGGTTCTAAGGAGTCGGATCTTAAGTAGTTCTGATCCCGGATTCTGAACCTTAAAAATGGTGTAGGTTCAGAATTTTTATTGATTTGTAGGTTTCCAATGTTCATTGATTCTGAATCTCAGAGAAACTCTGAAATCCAGATAAGCCGTTATACTTACTACACGAGAAGACACAGTGAATCCACGGACCAAAATCCAAAAATCCTGAATCAAAACGACACTCCATCCAAGCGCCTCTTTTTTGATGATAATGAAGTCCAAAAGTTTGCAAACTCAGAAATCGGAATCTCCCCCAATGAGCGCCTTGGTTTTTATACTCATTCGCTCCCTACACTTTTTCCGTGCACACTTTTTGTCGTTTCCGGTGGTTTCCGGTGAAACCCCCTTGTTATCAGCAACGTTGCTGACCAAACGTCTCTGCTTCCAAATATCTAACAAAATTTGAACTGAAACAACACTAAAACGCCACTGATATCGTGACTTGATTCTATTTCTGGAATCGTGTCGCGGCAGGAAACGATAGAAATGGAATGATAAAGAGAAGGTTGAAAGTTCGTTTCTCGTGATTCCGTGCCTCCAGACTCGCCGGCTTCACGTGCATTTTCGAAGTGATCAATGAAGCAAATTTGGAGAATATGAAGACAGAGGGAGAGGGAAAGATGAAAGGTTAACGACGAGAGATAGAGATTCTCGAGGAATCTGAAGGTGTGATTAGTAGGAGAGAAAGAGATAAGATACCAGAAGTTGTAAACTTTTTGGAGAGATGGGTCAGTCAGGTACAGGTAGGTACAATGATCAAGTCAGAAGACGAAAGGAAAAAGATGGAAATTAGAAGAATTTGATAGATTTGTATGTACTTTGAGATTGGAAAATTTAAGACCTTCAGGTATCATTAAAAGTTGTTGGAATCGGGTAAAATGATACACGGAGATTATCTCGAAAAAGTTCGAATGAAAAGTCAGTCCGGGCTTATGTTCACGACCACTACGATACCTCCCCAGGTAAACTACAAACTCCGCCCCTAGAAACTTCTGAAACTTAGAACAGTCTGAATAATCATTCATGTTTCAGAATCTCAGAATGTCCTGATTCTCAGAACCTCAGAATCCCAGAATCAAAATCTCAAAATCGTCACGTATGTTCTTCTGTTCTCCGACCGAAAAAAAAACCGAGCAAACTGTTTCAAAAAAGCCTTCCCAAAAACAAAGAGAATGCACAAAACGCAAGATATTTTAAATTCGCAAAACAAACTTTGAAAATGTGCTGCTCGTGGTGGTGGTGACCTACTTAGAACTTCACAAAACTCACAAAAAAGAATTTCGCTACCTTTTCTTTTATTTTTGCTCACTGAGCCCATCCTCCACTAGTCTGGGCTTTTACTCTTACGCGGAGGCAGGGAGAAACAGTGAGCAAATCGGAGAGAGTTCCAGAGAAACGAAATCGGTTTTGTACGCTTTAAGAAGAAACTGTTGGGAATGAAGAGAGGAGTTCTCAAAACGACTGTTTGTCTGGTGGGGGGAAAAGAAGATTGGCAACAGTCAAAGGGATCAATGAGTTTGGGGAAAAGTTACTGTTTCGGAAACGAAGGAAAACAAAGTTCAGAAGATTTCACTGTTTCAGGGACCGTTTGATTAGGAAGAAGGCGTGAAGAGGAATTTTCACGAACTCTCAGTATCGAAAAATTTGAAAATTGTTGACCCGCTTCTCTTTCGGCCTGCGATCCCGATGAAAGAAGTTTAGAACCCTGTAATCAGAAAAAGGGTTCTGGCGTTTTGTCTTCTAGGAAACTGTTGCGGATGATACTCAAACAGAAGACAGTCAATCTGCTCTGAAATCTTAGCGTTGGAAATAAGATGTAAGAGAAAGTGAAGGAATCATTCATATAAACATTTATCGCTTATGCGATTTAACATTTTTATAGAAAACTGACATCAAAAACGATAAAACAGACGGTTTCTTCTATCGTTGAACCGGGCGGTGGCGTCAAAGTTTCTGTGGACTGGTAGGCGCCAAGGGTTGTGTGAAGATCAGCGGTGATCTTGACTGAAGAAAAACTGAACATTGACCTGGGACAATACACCTTCTTCTGGAAATCTATGCAAAAGCTTACAGTAGCTCGGCCGATGTTTAGTTGGAAACTTTTCCGGCAATAGTTGTCTAGGCGGAACACCATAATATATCAGATCCTTCAGAAGGCTGTCACGAGGACTTCTCCTCCATCAAAAATGTTTACACAAATAACTTTCGTTCCGTCCGACTTTACCGAAGGACGGTACCAAAACGGGCCCCAACACTTTCGTGTTTCCAATGACTCCTCGAAGTTCATTTTCAATGTTCTATCCCAATTACCCCTTGTTCCATTTGTCTGGTATGGAACTTCGTACATACTGATATTTTTATCGCCATTGAGCCTGTGACATATTCCCTTCCCTTTTTTCTCTTCTTCTTTTTATCTCGTTCTCATTATTTTGTCCATTTCTACCTTCAGCTCTTCTCTCATCCCCCATGGCTACTGTTCTACAGAAAACATGAAAGTGGCCTAAAAAGGGCGCAGAGAAATGAAGAAAAACCCTCCCCATATAAGCAATGCTGGAATCGAGGAGAGTATGCAGACACATGAAGAAAAATAGAAAGAAGCGGGGATAAATCTTCTGACAGTGCTCATTTGAATCGCGACAGAAAAGCCCGGGAGAGTTGTGTGGAGATGGGAAGAGACCAAGACAGGTAGACGGGGCGCAAAACGAGACATGGAGAACATGGCGAGGGACGGGGAGCTCTTCTGTCTCTTCTTTCCCCTTTTTCGTTTTGCCTTGTTTTTGTTTTGGGGTGAGGGGATGGGGTCGTCGTATATTATTTTATCAGGCAGTTTGATAGGCGTAAGAAATCTAGGTTATTTAGATATAACAAGATTTAGAAAACCGTACCAATGGTAGAATCTTATAGAACTCAAAATCTAAGTTTTTTGTTCTGAATTTTTGGGATTTGATATCCGAAAAAATCGGAGGGCGACTAATCTCTAATCTCTGAGACCATCACATTCGAGATTATGAGCTTTGAGTTCCTGGTTTCTGGAATCCTGAAACTTTTGAATTATCTGAAGTTCGATAAGTTGGATGATCCAAGATTTTGAGATTTCGAATTCCGCGATTTCAGAGATTGTATAGTTCAGGATTTTCTGATAATCTAAGACTCCAATGTTCTGAAGTTTGACTCTCTGAAGTCCAATCCAAATTTCCGAAGCTCCAAAAAGTTTATTCAGATCTAATCATCTCATCTAGGCAGTTTCTTATTGGCGGTGGTTCAAAAAAATGTGAAAATCTAATCAGCCAACAAAAAAGTTCCTTGTAATCGAATCGGCGTATAGTGAAACTAATTCACACTTTCAATCATGAAACATGATGAAAAAAGTTCGTATTCGTAGTGTTACCGCCCAGTTAACAAAAAAGTTGATTAAGACATTTTAGTGGATGAAACGTTGCTCAGCCTGTTTGAGCAATAACCATTTTTCATTGAAGTATCTGAGCAAAATTGAGCATCTTTAGAATCCCGATCAAAGATCGATTTTTCGAATATTTTGTACCGATCTGCTTTTCAGTTGACTGACTCTTCTACAAAGTCATTTCAATAAATTTCAGGCACCTTGACAAACAATGATATAAGTATTTTTAGCCGACTTCGTCCAAAATGGCACCACGGAAGAAGTTTCAAGTACCAGGACCTGTCATGGGAGAGTATCGTGTGGACGATTTGTTCAAGTGAGTTGAAGAACGCTTCTCAAAAACCAGAAGATCCTTTGAAGCGATTATATCTTGTCTTTTTGATGAACGTTTTCTCCAGATGAGTTTGCCAAAGCCAGGTCAGGTTTGGTTAGACCGACTAAGCCAGTTTCTTTGCTCCTGTCTGGACAGTGTAATCTCACCTTGATCTCCTACTTCATCAAAATCCAGGAATTCAAAATCCTATTTTAACAAAAATGGATGCGATTTCCTTGCGCGCTTGAAAAATTGTACTTGTAACTCTCTCCGTGTCAAATTTGTGGCCTCGTTATTCTCCAGTGAGCCAACATCCTCGTTTCTTCATATGCATCCATCCACCTGTCCTTATTCTCTTGTTTCCAAATGTCAATTTTGCCGACGCGATGAGAGTTCGCCTACGAGTAATCCTGGTTTCCCCCGCCTCTTGTTTCCCCGTGCTCTTCGACAAGAACACATCGTCCAGTAACAAACGACCTATCTCGAGAGTGCACATGCTATGAAACTGCGTTGTCATGGTGATCTTTATGAGTTCACAGATGAAAAAGGGGAGGGTGGAAGAGAGGACAGGAAGGGTACTAGTCTCGATTAATTCTGGGCGGCATAGTAATAGAAGTTGAGATTTCGAACTCTATCGTTTTACCTAGAATATGAAAATCTGAAGACAAAATGGGAGAAGATCCAGCCAGGAGCTCGAATTTCATCTAGATATTACATTTTTCTGGAATGCAGCATCTTCTTTGATAGGAAGATGTTGTATGAGTGTCTGAAACCGAGTTCCTGATCCGTTGATTTTCGATGTGTTCGCTGTTCTTGAACTTTGAACTCACGACACTTCTTAACGTTTTCCTTTTCCCAACAATTTCCATATCATCCATCCACCATCACAAGATTGATTCTCGAAAACCAAGTTTTCCCACCAGTTCTCACGCTCTCCCCACGTATAAAACATGTTAGGGCGACACACTTTCGAATCAGTTTCGTTTTCATGTCTTTGGCTTTTTCCTATGGCAGCTTGTTTAGTTTTCAACTGAAGTTCAGTTTAGGATCAATCGACTCAACCAGTAGGATATCTCATCACGAAAAATTACTTGAAATTCGGCAATGTTCCTTTAAAATACGGTACCCCTACACACGCTCGGTTTTTACGAGACCAGATGCCTCCGCGGTGGCCGAGTTTAACTAATAGTGCTTGCAACCATTTTTCGATATTAAAGTTTGACACGAAATTTAGGCTCCACCCTTTTACAGACAAGCCAGGACACCAACGGGATTGTCCGAGAGAAGGGGGTAGAACATCAAAAACCATACATACCCCAGCTATCTTCCATCAGTTCTTCCTCTCCTTTTTGTTGTTTCTTTTTAATGTGTAATCGTATCAACTCTCAACAGACACAAAGCGCTCTCGTCCACTGGCCCCCATTCACGCTGTCAATGGGAGCAGTTGTTCGTTGATAAATGCATCGACCTTTGTCAAAGGTTGGGAGGTGAGGTGTGTGGAGACAAATAACCCAGGATCAGATATTCTTATTATCGGAGGTCAGAAAAATTCTTAAAATTCTTCTTCAGTAATTGGGAGTTGAAAATTGGCCCGTATATCAAAAACCCAGAATCAAAATTTCCTCTAGTTTGGGAGGTCAGAAACTAGAGCAGGTATGGAGCACTTTCAGACTTTTCTTCGAGAATAGACTAAAAAAGGATAACAGTTTTGTGTGACAGCCTCAAACTTTGACTTTTCTAGGCTCTAGGAAATTCCGACTTCCGAGTTCCGTTTCCTTTCTAACAACTCTGAAAAATACTTTCCGCCCTCCACCATCCCCCATAAATTTCTTCTCTTTATCACTATCCTCCGAATGATCCATCCCTCCTCTTCATCATCACAAAGCCTATGAGCGACCATCTCTTTCGTTGTAAAGTGTGCACAGATCGCCTACCACAATACATCCCCAGATCCTCCGGGTTCACTTATCTTATTGAACTTGCTTCGAAAAAAAAGTTTGAAGAAGAAACGCGTTGTTGTTGTTCTCGTGATCAAGGTTCTTCATCTCACTTTCTCTTTTGACATTATTTTTTTGTAATGGGCGGAGGAAGGTTCTAGATTCTAGAGTTCTTTGAAGAACCATCTCCCATTCTTCTTTCTCTCAATCTGACCATTTTTCAGAAATAATCCAAAGTTTGTTATCATCAATATGGAGGACAACAAGGGTGTCATCAAAGCAGTGGATCTAGCCAAAGACTTGGTAAGAGTCCTAATATTTTCAGCTGAACTGACCTTCAAATTTCAGTTCGATCAGGGCATCAAAAACGTGCGCTTCTGCGATGACATCTGCGGACTGCCCGAGGTTAAGACGATGATGGAGATGCACAAAAATGAGATGCAGCAGAATGGAGGCCTAAATGGAATGGTTCAGCCGGTTTCAATGAAAAATGAAGCTCCGAATGGGAATGCGACGAGAAATGGAAAAACGATTTTGTCCAGTGGGGAGATCGTGAACGAGAATATGGAAAACAGGATTGCTCCTGGAGTTGGTACTCAACAGCCGTCAACGTCGGAGATTCAGGTAGGATTTTGAGATTCTGCAATTTTTCTGTGGTTCTGGAATTCCATGGTTCTGGGATTCTGGGATTCCGAGATTTGGAAATTCAAGGACTATATCAAGTTTCTAACCTTGATTCTACGGTTTTCCAGGTACCCTCCTTCCCCCTCACCATTCCCTTCTCCCTGCCTCCCACCTTGGCATTTCCCAACATGATCCAATACCTCCCAAAAGCCGCCATCGACCCCGCTGGTCTTTTCGGTTCCTTGCTCAGCGACCCAAAATTTGCTCGACCCCCGAAACCGTCTCCAGCCAAGAAGGAAGCCGCGCGGAAGCGGAAATCCGAAAAGGACAATCCGCTGCCAGAAGAGTTCATGGCGTGTTTGCTCTGTAGAGAGATGGTTCAGATCACGAAGGAAGTGGCTATGCGGAAGCATATCAAGATGCATCTGGATATCAGAGCTTTCAAGTGCACAGAGTGTCAGTTCGGAAGTGAGCAATGGAATGCGGTGATTAGAGTTGGGAATTTCTCAGAGCAAGCGAGCTTTTTCCAGGTAATCTCCCATATGAAACTGGTTCACAAGACGGAGAAAGAGGCTCCGATCAACGAGGAAAAAGAAAAAGACGAGGAGATCAAGGTTATGGTTGACAGACTGTTTCCTACCCGGAACTTTCAGCTGGAGATTTTGAGAATGGCTCAGGTGAAGAAAAATGTGCAGAATGTGTTTGGAGTTGATACAACCAGTGGAATGGGCACAGAGAAGAAAAAGAAAGAGGTAGGTCTTACTTCACATGCCTACCATATTAAACGTTTTCAGAAGAGCACATTCTATGATCAACTTGCCCTCATGCAAATAATCAATAACATGCTCCATAAACAAGACACCGAACCATCCACAGAAGATGGCCAGCCAGAACAGGTATCTCTAGAACTAGTGCACTCTCATCAGCCCACTTCTAGGAACAACCAGCACTCCCCGAGGTCAAAAAGTACCAGTGCTTCCAGTGCAACCGAAACATCAAGTGCTACGCTGGCTACGAAGTTCCGTCCGATGGACCACTGGCCAACCATCTTCGCAATCATCACTCAGATGAGTTGGTGGTGTACAAGTGTCCGATTTGTCACTGGAAGAATGAAGTGGAGGTGAGGAATCAACTTTGGGAGCGGGATTGACGGAGTGTTTTTGAGCTGAAATCAAATCTTAATCGTCCATCAGCGTTCGAGTGTCGTTGCTCAAACATTCAGAAATGAACGAAAGGATAATATCAGAAAAGTTTCAGTACAAAGTCCGCAGACACATCGTTTTCCGTCACTCGGCGGTCGCTTCACAGACGCATCCATTGAAGGTGGAGAATGGTAGAGATTGGAGGATGTATCTGAGAAGAAATTACACACAGTTGGCGTATAATGGAAGTGAGTTTGATGGAAGTTCATTTATTGGACTTTTGAGATTTGCTTCTGCGAAAAAGTTACTGTCACTTTGCTTATATCGGTTTCTTCCTAGATGAATTTGGTCAAAGTAGCGATAAGAGCTTCAGGAGTTCCGCTAGATTCTGAAGCGAGCCAACCAATTGTTTTCAGTTCTTCCCTTGGACGAGGAGGATCTGGATCTTCAAACCATGCAAGAAGACAAGGACATGAAGATAGCGAGAGCACTGGTCCTTCAAAAATTCGAGGGCGTTCCGGTGGAGTCCGACTGGGTGCCACCATCAAAACGTGTCAAGGAGGAAGACATGGTGACTCTGGAGGAAGATTAAGTGGTTTTGATTCAATGTGATTAATGATTCGGTTTTTTGAAAGATGTGATTTTCGTAAATTTATTAACTTTGCTAGCAATTACAGTATAATACAACTTTTGATGAACAAATGAAACTACACGAAGTATAAACATATACATAAAAATTGGCACTCTGGATGAATATAATCACTTTCTCCTTGGAGTATACACAACGACGTCTTCATCTTCAATACTAATCTCGACTCCGCCCACATTTTCCTCGGATTCCTCATCATCCACCTCATCTGAAGCCTCCACCTCGTCTGGATCACCTTCTGGCCCATCAAACCGATAATAGTCTACTGAATAGGGAAGTCTGAAATTTTTAAAAGTGACTCCTTGATTACAAAGAAACTCACTTCGCCCAGTGCTCACTGCTCGCCATCTGGCTCAACTTTCTGTTGGTTTTTTCGCAGAGGAAACTGCAAAATTTCAAACTTTATCGTGTCATCCTGAACCTCGACACTGAAAAATGAGAAACCTATGTTATGACAGAAAAGTAAGAATCAAACTGGAAAGGATAATGACCAAAAAAACTCACACAACACCGGCGACGATCAGGATCAAGACCACTGCAATCACGATGACCAATGTGACGAGAAAAAGGTTTGTAAAGTGCCAGGAGTCTTTGGTTTCGACGAGAACGGCATCCTTGAGGGAATGGTAGAAGGAGAACGGACAGGTGAAAGTGACATTCACGCCGTGGGTGATGGTGTGGAAGGTATAGTTGCCTGGAAAGAATCGCGCTAATAGACGGGACTAGAAGCAAGACACACTGAAAGTAAAGGGAGAGGTTGGGCCATTTTCAGTTAAAAATTTTATTGTTAGTCTTGGAGGAAGCTGCAAAACCTGTGAATGGGTTTCAGAGCACGCTGGGATATGATTTTGCTCATAACTCGGTTCGTATATGAGTTACAAGAAATTTGAATACAGATTTGAAATCCTCGGGATCAGAGTGATTCAAAACTGAAATTTTCATATAGATTGAACTCCGTTTCTATTATAAAAACGGACCTCAAAAACTTTACTGCAAATGCACCATTTTCAGTCGATATTCGTAACCTTTGAGGAGTCGAAACATGGCTCCCAACTATGCCAATTGAGCAACTCTAGCATTTCATTTTGATAGAATCCCATTCGATTCAGTTAGACCAAGAATGATACCCACCTTGCATCTTAACACTCAACCGATTGCCCATGCCACACCACTGCTCGATCATCTCCGAACCACAGTACTTGGCGTTCCAAATGTGGTGAACCTGAAAACAACCAAATAGGGCACTTTCCATGTCTTGAGCTCACTCTTGAATCATATGCAACTCTATGGGAGCCCTTGTACAGTGAGCTCCATTGGGTCTCGTTTCCACACCATCTCAAAGAGACCGTCAGGTAAATTGCGGTGGGTTTGGTCCAGTTGATGGAGGTGGGAAGTTCGGTTTCGATGCTGGAAGTAGATGTCGAAATGTTGAATCCTAAGACCTACAGAACGAGAGCACACTATCATACTACGGTTAGGAAAGTCTTGGGAATCTGATCTCTGACAGAATCTGGAATCTCTTCGCCCTGGAACATCCAGAGGTTCAAACCTGGGGCTTCAATAAATAAAGTTTGATCCCCGACTTTTCGAAAATGTTCTTAACATCCGGACATACTAAACTTATCACTTACTAACTGACCGCCGCGAACGACAACTCCTTCCTGGCCATCTCCTTCTCATAAACCAGATTCCAGCTACTGAAGTACTCCTCCCAGGTGTAGTTTGCACCACTTGGAAGGTTTTTCATCATGCTAAACATCAAAAAATTTTAGCTGGGACCTGCTGAAATCACCCTTACATGATGCTTCTGCTGTTCTGCAGCCAGTTCTCGTACACATCAAAGTCGGGCTCTTCCAATGAAGACGTGAAGCTGATGAACGCTAATAGGAAGACTACAGTAATCTTGGGTGAATTCATCGTTTGCATTGTTCGAATCGAGATTCGAAACGATTTCAAAAACGAATAACAAGACAATAAGGGGGGAGACTTTGCTAGGGGATTTTATGGGATTTTATGTGCACATTCGACGGCAATAAAAATGATGCACAATTTAAGGTCGCAAGACTTTCGAATGGAGAAATATGTCTGGAGGGAAGAAAAGAAATCGAACAGTATCTTCTGGTGACAAGAAACTGGTGATGCTTCCAGTTTTTTGCAGAGAAGAAACAATAAATACAAAAGCTTTTCTCGAATTGCTGACTCATTTTTGCAGGTTGTTGGTTCGGAATTTTTTCATTTTGTTTATTGGACGTTTCTCGAGGAAAAATGATTGATAAACTTGCGGATATCCTGGACAACAGATGGACAAATGCACGGTGGGATCCTGAAACAGTGAAATTTTTAGGACCTTTCATGTATCGGAACTCGCCAAAATCTCAATGAGGCGCCTCAATCCACGGTGATATTCGAGCAGCCCTAACACACTCAATTTTCGATCCAGAGCAATTCTAAGCACAGATTCTGAATCTTTGGGCCAGATCACGCCTAATGAACTTGTTTTCAGATCCAAACCATGGATAGGATAAGTTTGGATTTTACTGAAAACGAACAGAAAGCATATTTTCAATATTTCCGGTTCAGGGACCGACTTGATCGTACCTGACCTCAAAGCCAACTTGATCTCCGACGACGCATCAACAGAATGTATAGGCATTCTTTCACTAAGTAAGACATTTCTTTACCATTTTTTGAAACTTGTCAAAATCTCAATGAGGTGCCTTGACTCACGGTAGTATTTGATCACCCAAAACTCGCTCAGTTTTTGGGCTATGGCAAATATGAGCACAGATTTGGAATTCTTGAGTTCGAATACATACAGTGACATTGTTTTCAGATCCAAATCATGGATGGAAAATTTTTCGATTATTGACTGAAAGAGATTTTTTGGTAAGTCAGTCACTTTTTTGACGTTTCATTTTTCGGAAGCCTCGAAAATTCTCGATGAGGTGCCTCTATCCACGGTGATATGTGATGCCTCATATTATGGATTATTTATGAGCCGGAACCAATAAGGGCGCCGAATTGAAATCCTCGAGTTCGAATTCGTCTAATGCGTTTGTTTTCAGTTCAAAAAATGGATGGAAAGTGTTTGATTCTTGAGCCAAAATGAATGGGTTCACAATTACCGGATCTGAGACCGACGTGAGTGTATGACATCTTCTTGCCGAACCCTCTGAGTTAGAAGATGCTTCTGAAACTCATCGAACGCCGTGGCTTCTCCAGATCAAACCCATGATCAGAGCTTCAGTTCTTCTCCCTCATTTTGTGTTGAAAATTCGACACTATACTCTACTCCCTGCGTTCATTACATTCCCTTACACATCATCATCATCATTATGAAAGAATTGTGTTATTACATTTTTATACTTTTCTCCTTTTTCTTTTCTCCATATTTCGCTATGAATAGAAACTGAGGGAGTACTCATCTAGATAAAGAGAGAGAGAGAGAGAGAGAGAGAGAGAGAGAGAGAGAGAGAGAGAGAGAGAGAGAGAGAGAGAGAGAGAGAGAGAGAGAGAGAGAGAGAGAGAGAGAGAGAGAGAGAGAGAGAGAGAG